>CAJUYH010000203.1:87870-109390 GCA_910591685.1 Galerucella tenella | reverse complement strand
AACAAATTTAATCAAATTGATATTTATTTTATAAATTGAAAACCTGCCGATAAATTAACAATCATACTTGTATTTTCACGAAAAAAAATCAAAATACAAAATATTTCTATTTGATCTACGAAAAGAAAAAGTTATTAAACTAAAATTATGATTTTCAAAAAAATTATTTTATGGTGTTTTAGTTTCTACCTATAAAATATATTTCTGTGATTGTTTACAGAAGATGTTTATTTATAACACAGGATGGAGCAATGATTAATTAATATATTATCTTTTGTCTCATTTTTTTATTTTCGCCATCGACCCAAAATCTTGTTGGAAATGTCCAAAAAAGAATTAAAAAAATCATTCAAGTTTATGTGTATTTTAAATAGGAAATATTTTAACGCTGAGCGAGTACTTGAAGTTGATATTAGGAGCTCAAATTTTCAAGGGATCCTTTTTTGGACATTTAAAACAAGATTTCGAGTCGAGCGAAAATAAAAAATAAGTCCCAAAAAAAAGCATCCTACTAATATATAGGTATATACAGATTGGGTATCGATTAATGGATTAAACTAGTATTGAATATAGACGTTATGCTCCGTCTTGGGAGCGTTCTCAAATGTATTTCACTAAAGTGGCCGTTTTACAATAAAGAAACAGCTACTCTCAGGCCTAGATAAACGGACAAACATTGAATTACATTCTATTGAAAACCGGGATTTTATTTATTAATCGGTAATTCTTTTATGAAATGAATTTTTTGAGAAAGTCACCAAGAAGGAGCTTAGTCAATTTTTGCAATAATCATTCCGGGTGTTTGCGGTTCGACAAACCTAGCTGATTTTAATCTTGAAATCATCAAAACAGCCGGGGTTATGATATATACCAGAACTGTCAAGTAATCCCAATTATGCCATGATATCCGTGAATTTGTTTTTGAAAAAGGAATCTAACAATGTAATTATATACCAGTTGTCCCATTTAACAAAATTTTGTTGGAGCCACGTGACCACAAATGGTGAGAAAAACGAAATACTTTTAATAATTTTTTTTTTGAAAATACTTTATTACATAAAACAAAATATATACAGCATTATCACCATTTTATCCCTCTAGTCAGTGTCTCAAAACACTGGTATTGAAATAAGCATCTATTTCACTTGTCTATAACTGCGAAATTTTGTCAAAAGGAGTGAGACGCCGTGTATATATACATTGGTCTTATTACATCACTCTGTATGTATTGCCCAATTCAAATACTAAGGTAAAAGGTGATGGGTGGTAAATTGTTGCTGAGAGATGAACTTTTTGGAAGGTTAGATTGATTTTGTAATCATTGCTCGGTGTTGTATTTATGTCACTTGTGTAACTAAAACAAATTTTAGGAGAACGACTTATTTTTGTACTTTTTCACCTTTTAAATCTTAATTGTGTGATTGTTGTTTGAAAAAGTTTGTCTTTATTACTTGTTTATGTTATGTTTTATAATTTTTTTTATTTCTTCATATTTTAACTTGTATCAGACGATGTGAATAAAATATTTATATATTCATAAATTTAGTTTCAAAAAATTGTGATGTTTGGGAGTAAATTATTATTACTACCTATTGATTTTTTTTTGTAATAAACCCTACCAGTTAAAACTGCTCCTGTTTTCCGTAATGAATTTCATGAAATTCACTTTTAATGAAATGTCAAATTATTTGAATGTCCCATATACAAGGCTATGAAAGTAGAGAGCACGGTCCACACCCAAATGTGTTCACAAACTAAATGACATAGATACCAGTGCTGCTAAAATTATATGTAGCTCACGGTATACTGATTTCTACTTCAAATTGCCTCCGAGCCGCGCAGTTTCGTCACGCGGGAACCAGAAATTTACACCTACCTCTCACCAGTCTTTCGATTCATTGTGTTTTCATGCAATACAAGGTGTTGTTAGATTTAATTTCAATTTTACTTGAGTTGATTCGTTTATTTGGAATTTTATTACCCACTAATTTACTGTTATTAGTGTTATTTAATACTGCGTTATAATATGAGGCTATGTTTGTTTTGCAACGATCAAGGGAAATTAACAGGAAAATCAGTTTTCAAAACTGCCTGAAAAAACTGGACAAGTATATGTCAAAATTTACAAATTGCAAAAAATGATTGTAAATGTAAGCTTTTTCTACTACTATACTATAAGTTATTAATTAAATGCCAATTTTCAGTTTCATAATGATACTCATTATAACACTGGTTTTCATTATGAAACTGAAAAATTGACGAATAGAAATCTATAACCAAGTAGGCATACCCAATATTTTCTGTAGAATGTTATGACAGTTTCTAAGAGTGATTTATGATAGTTTAAATCTTTTGCGTTAGTTTTCAAAAGAAATGTCGAGCACCAGACCAAAAATACTTAATGACCAAGGTAAATACATATTTAAACTTATTAATTTTTGTTTACAATAGTTTATTACTAATTTTTTATAACAGTAACATACCTATATACGTTTTATATTAGTTAAATAATGTGTTCCTGTAGCACAGTGAGCACAGGTGCTGCATAATGTTGTTTTCGATCTGTACTATGCCGGGTTCGAGACCCGGTTTGTGCATTTTTTTTATATTTTCTTCAAATCAAATTTATTTTTCGTAGAAAAAATAGTGTATGCAAGTTTCATGTAATGGTTATTAATACACTCGCCTTAACTATACGAAACTCGCCTTTGGCTCGTTTCGTATCCCAGTGACAACTTTGTTAAGAGGAGTGTTGTATAATAAATAAAATATGGTAGAAATATGAAATATAAAATATTTATAATATAATGATGTTTTTTAATTTTGCCCACCCATTAATATTTATGTTTCAAATCTTTTTAAAATGTGGAAAATATATATTACCTACATATTTCTACACGTTTTGTAGATTGTTAACTCCCAGCATCATTGTACTTACCAAAAAAATGTAACTAAGTTAGTGATAATAAAGTATTATATTATATCTGAAAAACCATGTCGCATTTAAATAGTCATTCATAAAGTGGAAATATGCATAAAAATTAAACACAAACAGAGTATTTCCCATATATTTAGCATTGTACCTACATCACCGATTGAGATTCCCACATGACGTCACACGCTGTCGGCTACATGCGCAAGAACATACGGTGAGTAAGTGTATCGTGATGTATTGTAGCTATTGAATTGATATTCTTAAGATCGTTTGTTCTGTGAATAAGCAAGCCGAATTGCTATAGTATTATCTGAATTATATCTAATTTAGTTGTAGTACTTGTTGTAAAGAATTATATTTTCCTATAAACAAATAAAGATTGAATTATCATGATGAATGATCTAATGAAGGTAATCAATTTTGATTTAGACGTTTTTTCCTTTTCAAGTAACTTATCACTGAAATGTTAGCTTCAATTTGAGAAAAGTCAATGCATTTTTAAGAAAATGTCCGAAATGTTTGTGTCTACCAAGCTATTGTTTAGTTTCATGCAAATTAACTGACGGTAATATTATTTTATGAGTACAATAGATGTTATATGATATATCATTTTAAATTATACCCATCTGTCTCTACCAATTCGGTTGCCGTAATGTGTATAGGGTCGCAGATCTAAGGCTAGGACAGAAATATTAATCTAACTGTATTTCAGGAGGAAATTTTCTCCATTGAATTATCTATCGAGAATTTGTAGAAAACCAACCTTTAACTAACTATTCTTGGACAAGCGAGCTGCTTTAATAGCACTTAATTTTTACTGTATATATTATAATGCCAAAACAGAAGATTCTAAATAGGTGGACACAAGAAAGTGTCTCTGGTCTATATGCCAGGTCATTCTGGCAATGAAAGTGTGTGGAATGTACCGCAGGTGGTTTTTATGGGATCAGAACCTACCACTGACCTGCCAATAAGTTTTGTAAAATACATGTACTGCAATCTGTGTCGCGTGTCGCCTAAAAGCCTATTAATATGTTCTTGATAACGTTGAATAATTGAATACTTGGTTTCTAACATTTATTGACACAAATTAACAAATGATTAAAATTGTATAACAAAATAATATAAATAAAAATGTAGCAAATAAACCAATTTCATCGTTTTTAATATACAACAATAATATATTTTAAAATGTGAAGATTTTCCATTTAATTCAATATATAGGATGAATTTATTGATAAAAAAATAATGCTTCATTTATATTTAAATGGACCCTGTCAATACTGGATTAATGTCAACACATTACAAAATAAGAAAGTTTCTATTTTAATATTTGCCTTTTGGATTCAAGTTGATTTACAAATTCATCAATTTATTTATTTCCGTTCGTTTTCATCAATCCCACTCTTCTTCATCATTTGACGTCGACTCAGGATCAGCTTTTGGCTGAGGTGGAGGAATCATGGAAGATATTCGTGATAAAGTAGAATCTGCATCAATAATAGGAGTATCCTGAATTTTTTTTGCTCCTGATATTCCTTTTCGTCTCATAAAAAGTTTGTTATGTAAATCAGCCATCAAGTCGTTACCCTGTAATAGGTATATTTATTTAGTATTTTCAAAGATAAATAATATAAACTAATATCCAGGCACATTACTCAAAAATGCTGAATTAATCATTATCAAAGGGATTCACAGTGAAAGGAACAGTATAAAATGTGATATATATTCCCTACCTGAGGTGCTTTTTCTGTAGTGTTAAGCTCATTTTTATGTTGAATAGACTTGAGCTTAGCTTTACTACTTCCTCCCGCATTTCTAATAGCTTCCATCAAACTGGATCGAACATCATTTGCCAAAGGTAAAGCTGCATTACTGACTGGAGCAGATACTGATTCTGGAAGTTTTGTAGGCTCTGTTTTACTAATATCAACAGGTATCTCAGGTTTTGGAACTTCTGCTGGAGGAGAAGGTAATTTAAGAGGAAGTTCCTAGTCAATAAATATTTTATATGAGATTTAATTTTCATTACTTCAAAAAATTTATTTTCATTTATTTGCCCATATGGAAAAAACAATTGACATTTGAATATTTTGCCAATAATCTGATAGTTACAAAATCATATTTATAACTATAATCACAAAATATGATATTTTCTACCAAAATTAAGCTGAGTGGTGGACAAGCAAAGTGAATATATGCTTAGATAACTAAAAACAGTAAAGCCCCAGATCCAAATGACATATTCATTTAAAACAAATTCAAATATTTGCAAAACTGAATGATAAATAAAATTTAAGCAAATTAAAGATTTATAAAGCATTATTCCTTTTTCTGTAGCAACATTTTTTTAAATCAGTATAAAACAAAAAAAGTACCTGAGGTACTGGAGGTAACTCATGATTAGGAATTTCATATTTCTCAATTTCTTCATTTTCTTGAGGAATGTTTGGCAAACTGTTGCTTGTAACAAAATCTAGCTCTAATGTGGGCGGAGGCATATCAGCTGAAGGGGCTATACTTGAAATAAAGTCATCATCATAGTGGAGATCATTTGCTATTCCTGGGAGATCTGGTAAATCCAGTGGTACATCCAAGGCAGGCACTTCCCCTATCTGAGGTGAATAAAAGTAATCTTGCTTTTGAGCTTTCAACAGTGTTGACCTCTCACTGATAGAATGTGGAGCAGCACCTATTTTTAACATGTTAATTTGAAAATATATAAATTATTTCTACTATTATTACAAACGGGGGTACAAACAAAGTAGATGTTAATTTTGATATTATTGAGTTTATAACATTTTATGAATAAAATTAATAAATGCCTCTATGGAACTCATTTTTAAAATGAGTTTTGAAGTACTAAATACAAGTGAATATTACAACTTACCTATCTCTGATATACGTTCCTCATCCTCTTTTACATACTGTGGAATGTTTAGGGTATGACTGATCACAAAATCTTTGTACACATTCTTTCCAGAATTGTACAATAATAAATCATTAACAAATTCAAGCTTTTGAGGAGTATCTCCTAGTCCCTCTAAGTTAGGATCACTATTTTTTGGAATATTAACATGATAAAACTGTAGTTTTTCCAAATGTCCATGAGATGTTGGAACAGATTTCAACCTAACATGCTGCCTTTTCAAGTCTACAAGGGGAGTATCATGAAACGCCGAAGCGTATGCTTTGTGAATATCCGTAGCCGGATATTTACTACTAGAAAATACTTGTGTTGCTTTTTTGGCACCTCTCAGAGTATTAATTTTTTTATTGACAGTATCCACCCTATGGGATATATCCGATAATTTTAACTTATTACTTTCTAGTCGTTTGTTTATTTGAGCAAATATAGATTCACTGACATTGGTTAAATGATCCAACACTTCCGCAATTTGTATAATAGTCTCATGTTGATATAAATTTTGTGGAACGATTGGAACACTATATTTTGAATCCATTTTTGACCCATAACCTTAATATTATTTATTTTGACGTTTATAACCACAAACTACAATAGCTTAGACATTCCACTCTCGCTCTAATACCACTCTAATTATACTCAAGGTTATTCCCTTCATTCCATACTTCATTCAAAATTTCAAACTGAAACAATCGAGACATGAATACATTTTCCCCTTTAATTTTATTAGTCCTAAGGTAATATAGAATAATAGAAAATAAATTAAGGACTGTTCCTGGTTTTAATGGGTCGTCCAAGAAACAAGGACTTTTCAATGCCACTTCATTTGTAGTCAGTGGCGTGCGGTCCACGTAATCAAGGGTGGTATGAGGTATTGCTTCCTCAAAGATATCAAATAAAAATGTACGTAAATTTAGTGATATAGAAACCGCGTTTAATAAGGAATCGCCGGCATAAGGAAAAGACATTAGGTAGGTAGGTACAGATCACACACAGACTTCAGGATACTTAGTTGTCAAAATTAACACAGGCTTAATTTAAAAAAATATAATTACAAATTAATACATTAAAAAAGATACCTACTCATTATAGGGATACCTAATAATAATCATATGGTATTACTTATAAGTAGGTATCTTACGGAGAATAGTAGATACCACATCCTATCCCCTGTCCTACCACATACAGTAGAGAAAAAATATGGAAACTCCAAACATAAGCCTTGGAACCGTTATATAATCATTTCTCAAGCAATATCAGTTATTTTTGATAACTGATATTGATGTTATTTCTGGTTATAAGGTCGCCCTGTAGGTATCTAATTGTTTAAAGCAATACTTTTCACATACCTATTACATAGATTGCCAAACGTGAGTAACGTGACTAGTTAGAAGGAAGGTGACTAGGTATAGGTACCTATCTAGCTATAAGTTTTAGCAGATTATTTGTAGCATTAAAATCATTACTTTTATCTAGCTGAAAACTTGCTAAAAGAATAAATTATGATCCTATTAAACCACGCACTTTTTCACATATGTTTTGTAACAAGGAACGCGTAGGCAATAATTTGTTTTATACACATAGATTACGAGAAAGTGGGTACCTACCGAAAATATTTTCAAAACTTACGTCCTATAAAAAACTAAATTAACGCGTTCATTGAACTCGTTAGCTTTGCCAAAAAACCAAATGTGAAGTATACCTACAACGTTAATTGTAACCACTGAGACCTTGGCCTGGAATTAGAAAGGAAAATCTTAACAATAATGATGCCATATCATTAAACACAGATGCAAGAACAAAGTGCATGATTGCATTTATTGTGATTGTAGTTAGTATAATAGATAGGAAATGAAATGCAAGGAAGGAGGCCTACGTGTAGATGTAGAAGATAATTTTGATATCCCACGAGTATTCGAACGTGCTGTGTACATTGTTGTCAGTTGTCACAAGCCACAATTATTTTGGAATATAAAATATAAAGCTCAATAATTTTGCAAGACTTTAAAATGTTCTTCCCAGAATCATACCTTTTTATTATTTTACTTTTGCTATTAATTTTGTTTTTTGAGAAATGTATACTAGGCATACCTAGGTATGGATAACATTAAATTTATTTGTGAAATTAATTCTCCTGTACAGTTTTTTACTGATTATAATTATTTTATTGAATTTTTTTGTGTTATGTATTGGGCCATGGTAACGACCAAATATCTTGGGTTTATTTAACGTTTTTATTTATGTAGGTATACCTTGTGAAAAAATGATGGTCTGGCAATGCTATAGAGGAACAAAACACAATGAGTTCTGTATATTGTCAAAATAAATGGATATCCAAGAATTTTAGGGTGGTACAACTGCAATAGAAACTGCGCGCGCAAGGTGTACGCTGGTCGCTGAACGATGGCGTGTTTTGCTATGTGAGCTCTATAAACTCCCGTGAAAATGTGTGTTTGAAGTGTAATGTAGTAGATTTAATAGTTCAAATGGTGAAAATTTTAAGTGACGATTTTTCATTTAGCTAACATACTTAATTTGGGATAATGGAGTTGAAACTGCATTCTCCCGCTGGGGCTGAACCCGTATTATATACCTGGCCGTTAACCTCTGGTCGTGGAAACGTAAGTTTAAAATTGATCATATTTTCTTAAAACCCACACATCATTGTGAAAAAGTTTAAATTGAAAACATACATTGATACGGCATAATATGTTTTCCTTGTATTGACAAAAATACCATAAATGAAAGTTGCAACGGTACTTCCACTAGTCTTTATTTTCACAACAAATATTGAGTGGCACGTTAGCCGTTACACCGTAATATTTTCTATTAAAAAGCTTGTTGTCCTAATTAAACTTTTGTTTGCTACGTGGGAGGCTAATAATGTATTTTATACAATATTTTTAAATCTTAGCATGTTAATTTAAAAATAACGCATATACAGTGGCACTTATCCACAAAAAATAAATTCTAAAAATAATAATCGAAACGTGGGAGATTTAATATTTCCTGCAACATTTTTATATAAATATTTATAAATTTGTCCTTCAAGCATACATCGTAGAATCATGTCCAATTTATATTAATCCAAGTACCACCTAAATGTTTTTTAAATTTGAATTAGGTATTAACCAGCAACAATATTCTAGACCTTAAACTGCTTACCAACAACTTTGTTATCTGTATTCATTTTAGGTACTAGGTATTAACTAAACATTGATATTTGAATCAAAATTTTGATAAGGTATAATTTTAAATTGACCTTGGAACTTATTTGTTACTGAGATAAGGTTTACTTACTTCTGTTGTTAAATAGTGTATCTATGCATCTATCTGACTTGAAATAGATCAAAGCATGATTATTGCTTGAATAAATAAATATTTCCTTATCTTTTCCAGTTTATTGATTTATTTTAAATTGAATTTATGCAAAGTATTGTTGGTAAAATAACAAATTTTGTTTTTTATTATTTTAAATAATACTGTGAAGACATATCTAAACTACCTATATTAATTTAAATATTCAGGTATATATAAATTCTGACAGTGGAGATGCACCAAGTTCTAATGTCGAACTGAATCTCTTGAGCATAAGTTTCAACATAACCTCCAAACTAGATTTTATTTAAATATATATAATAATTACACTATTGTATACTACATTGTCCAAATTGTCTAATTTAAAACAATCTTTACATATTTAAATTAAATCATCTGCAAATAAATGAAATCCGAGTTTACAGTATACCTAACCAATATTAATATACCAATATACATATATTGCTTTGGTAATGTTTCTATAGAATTACACTTTGATGAAAAAATATATATGAAAATTCTAAATTATTTTGATAATTATTTCAATGTTTAAAATATCATCATCGGAATGACAGAAGGTACCTTTTTTGATGTGATGCCTACTTGTTGCTTAATATTTTGGCTAGACCAAATAGTCACCTATCTTGTGAATAGAAAAAATAATAAGATATGATATGACAAATATTAAAGCTTAGGTAATATGAGCCCTATGGGTTATCCTGGATATCTTTTTCCCATTTAAGATCAGTGTAAATTTTTATATGTAGAGTAGAATATATTCATATTTTTTATACTTATTCGCTGCGTTAAATTCAAAGAGAAACTAACTTTATGACATCCCATATATAACTCTGTTGATGTTAATTTCTTGAC
Organism: Galerucella tenella; assembly: GCA_910591685.1. NCBI lineage: Eukaryota > Metazoa > Arthropoda > Insecta > Coleoptera > Chrysomelidae > Galerucella > Galerucella tenella. Next base: position 99,338 of record CAJUYH010000203.1, on the reverse strand, counting down.
TCTGATAAGGAAATTAATAAATTTGGGTCACAAACTTTTATACAGAATCAGGTTATCTAATGTAAATATTTTATTCAGTGTGATGTAGTTTGTTTATCTGAAATTTAAAATAGATATGATGTAGAGTTCTTCCTGTCCACTTTTGATTACTTTCTCAACCAACCAATCAATGTATATTTTACATGAATCAACAATAATCTCATTTTGAGAGTTATTGAGTTTTGTTTGGTAGTGCACAGTTTTTCGGAAATGAATTTTTGAATATGCATTTGTTATAATTCTTTATATTAAATTACCATAGACCTAAAACTTATTCAACACAATATATATATATTTGAATACTGGAATCTTTCAAATAATTTAAAAAAAGTATGGTTATATGGTAATTATATCTAAAATTCAACAAAATCTAGATGCTGAATATTCTGGGAAAGCTTAATTGTTTCTTGCTAGAAGGATGCCAACAATTGGTATGTGTCAAGAGTGTGTGATTCACATTTATGTTTAAATAACTTTACCGGTCTATTTTAAATTTCTGTATATAAATTGTGCAATGAAGGACATCTTACTGGCAAACTATCAAAAACTATAGGTGACGCGAAAATATTGCTTAGAGTAGGTATTCACTACAGTTCGTTGTTGTCGATTCTCGAGAACTTCCTAATTAAGAGGAAATTGATACCACAGGGTTTTTACAATTGACATTGTCTTTGCTATTGGTTCACCTTTAAAATAATTTTTATAATATTGTGAGTCACTTTAACTAGGTGGTTAAGATGAACAGACAACACAAGTCCACACTTTATTTTTTTATAGAAATAAAAGCCTACAATTTAAGAATTGCAGAAAAGCCCTTGACAGTCTTTGTAATTTTGATTGATTGATTTGTATTATTTGTGACTTAGAAATAAATGATTTTTATTTACTATTTTGAATCAGGTGTTTACTATTAAAACATAGTAATTCTCAGCTGATAAACTCAGTTCATTGTTATCGTTTCATTGACTCAAGTGGTTGTCACAAAACGTTTTAGAAATGTATTTTAATAAACTCATTAACTTATCTATAGAGAATTGAAATTACAAATATTACCGCAATGTTTACCAAAAAAACATGCATATCAAGGTTATTTTAACCTAGAGAGGATCTGCAAAAACCCAGCCTCTTTGTCTTATGGCGGTGCATCAGGTCCCGGCAGCCGGGAGTTTTCACATTTTAGTAATGGCGGTGGATCCCAGGATCAGGTGCCGACAGCCTGGATTTTATACATTTTTTTAGAGAAATTCATTTAATTTGCTTTAAATAGTCTAAATAATACTAAAAAATACTGTTTTTAATCAAATACATACAAATTATAATTATTTGTTTTAAAAATTTGGGAAAAGGTAGCATTTTATCACTTTTTATTAATAAATACCACCAAAATCTTCATAAAACGGCAGATTTTGTTTTAAAACGTCCAAATAACACTGGTTTTAATGAAATATAAGCAACATCTGTCGATTTATGAATTTTTGTGGTACCTATTAAATTTATTAATGAACAGAGATAAAAAAGCTACTTTTTCCATTTTTTTAAAACAAATAACTACTTATAATTTGAATCTATTTGCTAGAATATCGCTTATAGTGAATTATCAATACTTTAAATTTACATTAGCTTTCTCTATAATAATATGTGGAACACGTTTTCTGGTAGAATTAAGTTATATTATCTCTCATCCAGTATTTGGTTAATGTTTTTATTTTGTTCACTTCTAGCCCCTTTACCAACTCTCCAAATTAATAAAACTTATGTACTTATAAGCGTCATTTTCACCAGTAAGTTGAAACTACAAACACGTGATTTCTAACAAAATGTAAATAATCCCGGTTGTCGGGAGTTCAATTGTAGTTTATAAGTCCCGGCAACCAGGATTTCTAACTAAAATATGAAAAATCCCGGCTGTCGGGACCTGATCCACCGCCTTTTCTTATTTTAAAAACTATAGCCAAGATCAAGGTCGAGATCACAAGCTTTGTAATAGTTGAAAGTCAAGCTGGCCACCGAATTTTTAATGTTGTGACCAGTCAGCTGACCTGTTAAATCCATTCATTTTTATATTTTGCAAGGAAATTCCCTTATTTCTTATTTTAAACATGAACATTTCTTGATTGAATATAGTGTTTGGAACCTAACTTGGATTGGAATCTACTCACATTACTCTTATAAATGAAACTAACTGTTTCTAAAATAATTATTTCGATATTGACATTGACATCAGAACGACAGAAGTCAATTTTTAAAATACAGACATCTGACCAGAACAGTTCTTTCTTATTTGAGTCGTATTACACAGCAAATAATTAGGTCGAAAATTACTTTGAAATTTATCTCGAAAATTTTCGTAAATAAAATATGCAGTATGACACGACCAAAAATTCTCGCTAAAACTTTCGGAGTCAAAATATTAAACATATTATATTATGTATTACATATTCTCCTGAAAGTAAAGTCCTCGAAAATTGGCGCAGAACCGCTTAATTGGTCTTTTAGGAAAATAGGACGGAAAGCATTGTTTAGCAGCCCAAGGGCGAAAAAATTCGTAACACTGTAACTTGATTACTTTGACGTTTCACGTGAATTTTTCGTTATATTTTCCTATTTTTTGGTTTATTCGGTAGGCGAAAAACAGTTGTGTGTCACACATGCAGGAAACACTTTAGCAGCTCTCAATTAACAGCTGCCCTGTCTTGGGCTGCTAAAGCTCATGTTATGCCCTTGTGTCACAATGTACTAAAGGACAATAAAAGTGTGTTTGTTCACTGCTTGCTACGTTTTAAAGGTTAATCTGCAACTGGTATACATCAGCTGTAACCAAATAACCCGTCTGCGCATGTGTATCGTATGAATTACTTTGGAATATTAATTGCCCGTGTAATACAGATTTCAAGAAAATATACCCCACTGGATACCTAAATTGAAGCCTGTGGATATACTAAATTTTTTTAAGGAGCTACTAGTTTCTGGAAATAACTAGAGAAAGGGGGACACAGTAGATCTTTTAGATTTCAGAAAGTGTCACCCCAGTTTACATACAAACATACAGTTCATTAATCTCGTTTTTATAAAAATATTAATCTTATCTTATTATTTATATTTCCTGGACTTGGATTGGTTACCACCTGTTTGCATCATGGAAAATTGATGTTGTATATGTTTTCTTACATTGCACAACTGTTTTTCTGCCTGTGCACATTGAACCCAGATAATACCATGAGGTTATGATCAAGGTTACAAAATCCTTCAACATGAAAAGATTAGGAATCGTTGTCTACTTCACTAAATACGAATAGCATAACAGAAACCCATTCTTTGTTTCCAATTGGCCTGGGGAAATGTATTGAGTTTTTTTTTTACTTCACAGTTAGTTACTCTACTCCCTGTAGGTATCTATGGACGTGAATTGGTGTTTGAAGTTATTATTCTGGTTTAATAATTTGGAATTTTTGCATCGAAAAGTACTATCAACTAACCTACTAAATGTTTGCAAAGATTTGTAGCAGGTTATTTAATACTTCTTGCAGTGCCTGAGTTTTTCGCTATTCTGCAATTCTAAACAAATAACAACGTCAGTTGATATATTTTCCATTACGTGACAAATATCTAAATATGGCATTGAAAAGATGCATAGTGAATTGTCAATAACCTTGAGTTATATATTCACGCTATGTAGAATAACACAGGTAATGCATGGGTAGTAAATGTCATACTAATTGTTTTGAAACCATTCCAATGTATTTGAAAAGTACTTTGGTTTGAGTGGCAGTGATTTTAAAAAATATCAAACAAACAATAACAAACGATTTTTTTGATGAAATTTTCATAATATTCTGACATTTCCTTTAGCAACAAACTTGATTTTATTTTGTTTCAACTTCTTGTTTTGCCTCTACTATAGCCTATTTGAAAATGATTGATAGCGCAGTGTTTAAGACAGCAGCTCAAAAAAGTTTTTCCAGTAGCCGGCTCATAAGAGAAATGTATAGTTTATATGATTTCAGTTGGACAACCAACAACAAAATTTCACTTCTATATAGTATTGTGTAGTAAAATAAACAAGTTTAGTTCAAGGTAATTTCGACAATATATCAAATATTACAGCTGACTAATTACAGTACAAAATTATGCCGACTGACTCGCACCTTGCTTAATACTTTTTTTTTCTCTTTTTGGGAGCCGTCCGGTTATTGAACTCTACTCCCACATTTATTACACCCACCCAGCCATTCCCGTACCTTCTAGTATACGATATAGGTCAATTGGTTGCGTGCCATAGGTTTCAGGCATCTCCGAAGATTGTCTGCCTCCTGGAGTCCAATGCCTCACAGTCAAACAAGATATGTGTTACGGCCTCGGTCTCCATGCCACAAAGTCTGCAGCTGAGATCCCGTTGTACAGCCCCATTTTATGCAGATGATCTTTCACTGGGGCATGATTCCTTAGAATATCTGAAATAATTCTTAACTTATTCCTACTGATATTTAGTAGTTTTTCGGCCCTTTTAACACATGTTTCACCTATGAAGGTCTTACTGTGTACCTGCTTTGGAGTGTTCCTCCACTGTAGACTATGTTGGCTTTGTACCTATTTTTGTATTTGTCCTTGGGACCAATTTCTTTGCGGTCCCAAGAACTTTTTGTGGTCTAATGTCGTTGCTGAATTTCTTCTCACGAGTTCATCAGCTTTTCATTGCCAGAAATCTCGTTATGTACCGGCACCCACACTAATCTTTCTGAAATTCTTCTTCCTGGCTGTCAGTTAATATGTTTATCCTATGAGTGGCAATCCTATATTTGTTTATTTTGCCACATTCTAGGATAGCATAAATCTCTGCCTAAAATACAAAGGTATGACCGAGGGATGACTCCTAGAGCTGTATTACGCAGCAAAGAATTTTGCCGAAAATTACTCTGAAGTTTATCACGAAAATTTTGCCAGTCATTTCTCAAAAAATTCTCTTGAACTCTGTATGTCACGGGCGATAAATATTCCAAAAATTTTCTGAGTAATTCATACGATACGTGTGCTCAGACGGGCTATTTTAGTGACAGCTGATGTAGGTATGTCAGTTGCAAATTAAAGTAGCGAATAGTAAACAAACACACTTTCATTAACCTAATTTTTTTTCAATAATAAGATCTATTTTCTTTTCAGAGATATTGAATAAGAAAGTTAGTAATGTTAAAAGTTGCAGAAATTTGTTGTTGCTGGATTATAAATTTACTAGAAGGCAATTAATGTCAAACAAACCAATTATATGGTTCTGCGACGATTCTGGCGAATATAGGATATGTTTAATATTTTCGTGTCACACAGCAAATTTTATTGACAAATATTTTCATGGTAAATTACACAGTCATTTTCGGCATAATACGTTGCTGTGTAATACGGCTGAATAAGTTTATACGAACCTGAATCGTTAGCCGTTAGGTAAACATGAAGAGAAGACAATAACAACTAGATCTAGGTCAAGCTTGTTAAATATTGTAAACTCTCGCTGAATCTTATAAAAATTGAAGGAAATCTATGTTAGATACAAGTTGCTATTTTCATTCCATGGAGAAATGAAAATAATTTGATGGTATGTGATATACGAGGATGATTTAATAAATCACAATATTTATTCACTAAAATTTCAGATTGCTGAAAAGTGGGACATTTTTGTCTTGGTGAAAACATTGCACTACTTATTTTTCTGAAATGCTGGATGGTGGAATTATCATAATTTGATAAAAAGCAGTGTTGAAATCAACAGAATTGAATCAATATCTTATGTATGTCCCTGTGTATTATTTTTTTATTAATAAGAGAGTATTGAAATAATAAAGCATTCGTAATCCATAGACGTATCATTTCTTTTAGTACAGTTATTTTTTATACCTCTAGTATTTTCGTATGAAATAACATTTGTATAAATAATAAAATGTTTTATTTTTCCACAAGTTGTGTCGTAGTGGTTATATAGGGGTTATACAGTGTGGAAACCACTTATGGAATAAGATTCTTTGTCATTATTTTAGAAAATTATAAAAAATGCCAAGACACGTCAACTTTTGAATTGAGTTGTGCGTTATGTAAACATAAATTTAAATGTACAGGGTGATTCACGCAAGTATGCCATAGTCGGTGTTTTTTTTTTAATGAAACACCCTGTATATTTGCATATTTTTGAAATCCTCTTAACGAACCGATTCCAACAAACTAAATAACATATGGTCAATTATGAATTATACAGGGTGAAATTTTAAAATTAATAATTCATTACACTTGAAATATTGGTACTTTTTTAAATTACCTAAATATGGATTTATCAAAAATCTAAACTAACTAATTATTAGACGTATTTGTATATTAAACAAAACCTGCTACGCCCATGAACTTTATCATAAATACCTGAAAATTGCCTAAAAACGCCAATAATTAGACAAAATCGGTAAATAATGTGGATTGTTTTCTATTCTGTCAGTTCTTGATATGTTGACAGTTTATACTGAAAAAGTAAAATCTTTGTCAAACACTCTTTCCTTGCGACATAACAATGAAATATTTAACTGAGACTCACCGAATTGAGATTTTAATGATGATCGGGTACGGGGATAACTGCAGAAGTCAAGTTGAAGTGGCAAACTTATTTAATCACAGGTAACCATTGAAAAGAAAACCACACTTCGTTGAAGATGATGTGAAAGTGGATATTTTGTTAAGTGTCGAAGAGAATCCAACTTCAAGTACACGTCAAATTGCCCGTGAAAATAATGTTAGTCATACAACTGTTCTAAGATGTCTTCATAAAGAGAAACTTCATCCCTACAAATTAACTTTTGTGCAGGAGTTAACAGAAAACGATCCTGATCGTAGAATGGATTTCTGCGGAAGATTAATGAATGATGGTACCATTCTTTTTTCTGACGAATCAACATTCACATTGAATGGAGAAGTAAACCGACAGAACTGTAGATATTGGTCAGCAGAGAATCCTAATTGGATGCGTGATACACATACTCAGTACCCTCAAAAGGTGAACGTTTGGGCCGGTATCATAGGCGACCATATTATTGGTCCTATATTTATAGATGGAAATTTGACAGCTGAAAAATATTTAAATATGCTTAGAAAGGAAGTTATTCCTGCGTTGGCAAACTTATATCCCAACGCAATAGATCCTAGCTTACCGAATGAAAATGTTTGGTTCCAGCAAGTCAGGTCAACACCCCATTATGCTTTAATGGTAAGAACTTATTTAGATGAAATCTTCCCCAATAAAGGGATTGGACGAAGAGGTACTATTGAGTGGCCAGCCAGATCGCCAGACATTACGCCGTTAGATTTTTTCTGTGGGGTTATCTCAAGAACAAAGCATATGCAACACAACCAACTAGCATTGTAGACCTCAAAGACAGGATAACTACAGAAATACGGAATATTTCACCTCAAACTTTAAACAAAGTTAAGGAGGAGTTCTATAGGAGACTGTGCTATTGCCAACAACTAGGTGGAGAACATTTTGAGCATTTATTTTAATGTATTAAAATCAAATACATCAGGTATTTTATGTATGTGTTTAATAACTGTAAAAATAAAAATTTCACCCTGTATAATTCATAATTGACCATACATTATTTAGTTTGTTGGAATCGGTTCATCAAGAGGATTTCAAAAATATGCAAATATACAGGGTGTTTAATAAAAAAAACAATACCGACTATGGCATACTTGCTTGTATCACCCTGTACATTTAAATTTATGTTTACATAACGCTCATCTCAATTCAAAAGTTGACGTGTCTCGGCATTTTTATAATTTTCTAAAATAATGACAAAGAATTTTATTCCATAAGTGATTTCCACACTGTATAAGGGTTTAAACTTTGACTTTAAACAAAGTTACGTTCATAAATAATAATTTTAATATAAAAACTCACTAGTAGAAGTGGACCTCTTACAAAATTCAATTCAGAATCTAACAGTGATTGGACAGATTTTTAGGCTTTTTCGCGGCCCTTTCAAATTTTCCATTTCACATTAGACTAATTGCACACTGCACCTTGCAAATGGCAACGAAACGACTTTTCGTAGGTGCTTATTAAAATTAATCTTATGATACGGCTAGGTAATCTTTAATACACAGGGCTTTGGATCTGCCCAAACCTTTTTCTATTGTTCTGTGCAACTTGTATGGTTATAGGTACAAACCTCTTAGATTATTCTGTAATAATATTTAAAATGACCGAAGTTTTGCATTTGAAATTATGTTTTACAACTCTCTCGTACATAAAAATAGACTTTGGTAAACACGTAGAAATCCACATCCTTTGTAAATACTTTCAGCAAGTCATCAATGTTCGATACACTAAAATGTGTATTTTCGACGGTAATATTTAAACTTTTGAATGTAATCGATTCAATAACGAATGGTGATTTGTAAATGTGTTTTCTAATTAATTTTTTGAATTCTAGGATAAACATGATGGAGCTATTGAAATTGTCGAAACTATTAGGTAAGTTTCTTTTGTTTAGTTACGCGAAACCAGAATTAAAGATAAGAATACATTTTACCACTGTTTTTTTTATTTTCGTTCGCCACTCAAAATCTTGTTGGAAATATAAAAAAATTTCCCGAAAATTTGAGCTCTTAGTATTAAAGTTCTTTCAAAGCGTAAAAAAGTTCCAATTGAAAAAAAAAATTCTATATCTCGGCCATATTTGATGAGGTTTATTTCAGAATGGGATTTACTCGGGATTTGAAGCTCTACAAAATTTCTCATTGTAATCTGTAACTGTAATATGGGTACAGGTCACTCCATCAAATTTTGCTGAAAAATTCTTATTTAAAAAATGTCTGAGTTTATAGAAAAAAAATGTGAGTGACAAACTAATTTCATTTAAAAAAGATTAAATAAGTTGAATTAGTAAAATTGATATTTAATGAGATATAATTAACCATTTATAAAAAGTTGGTTAGAAAATGTTGCTTTTTATATCAATATCAATCTTTGCTATTCAACTTAATGATTCTTGAACAGACAACGTGTTATATCGGGGCTGGTACTAGAGTGTCACCAAGATTTAGCTAACGCCTCGGCAGATAACAATATTATCCTGAGGAAGGTTAAAGGACACGAAAGGAGTAAAGGTAATCGCATTGCCGATTCTTTAACCAGGGAAGCGGCTGGACTAAAAATTATAGGACCCAGTGATACCTACGGCCTGACGACTTCGACAATTGCGGAACTAGCCAAACGTTACGCACCCATACTCAATCCCTTAAGAGATGGGATGGAATCAAAGGATGCAGTCTTGCCAGGATCACCCTGGGCGACCCTGGGAAGCTGGCGTCGAAGAAATATTTGGCGATGACCAGGAAAAACCTGCGTTTAACAGTAGGATTTACCAAAATCAGATTTTGTGACCCATACTCTTATTGATGAATATTACAGCTATGTCACACAGATCACTTGAAGGCCTCTTCTTGCGAGTAGATTCCACTTTGGAACAATCCGATAAAGTGGGACTCGGCGGGTGTAATTTGGGCGCTAACCATCCTTCTTTACCTGTCTGACCAAGAAGGGTAGATAATCCGACATGTATTTTCGGCGCTAAGAAGTTCAGGTAGGTCGAGTCATAAAATAACTTATCTTAATAATTTAACCACCAATATTTGGAAAAACCCAATAGTTTTCTATTTCTGATATTTTTATACATAGTTACACTTTGATCAACCGGGTTTGGGCCTGGGTTTTCTTGTTTTTTTTTTTAGTTTGAATAGCCGGGTTTGGGCCTGGGTACTTCAGTCGGTTAACGCCCAAAATACACATAGGATTATCACTCCTCAGTCAAGAATACAGCTCCAGATTACACCCGCCCGTGGGACTGAGATAGATATTTAAAAAAAAAATGGAATGCTTAAGATCAGAAAGTTCAAATTTTCAGGGAATATTTTTATTTCCAACAATATTTTTAGTGAGGAACAAAAATAACAAAAAACGCACCCGAATTTATACGAAGTGTCCCATTTACTCGTATGTGTAAGCTGCAATTTTTACTTTTTTCCTAATAAAAATTACTGAAATAGCCAGCGCTGCTATAAAAAATAATGTGTGTCATTTTATATACATTTTTTTACTCAAAACTTAAATTATTGCTTTTACAAATTCACGTATTATAAAAATAACCATACCATGAATACACAATGTGAGTCTTTATTTATATTTACCACTGAGAGGGCATCGACCTTTAAATGAAATCAGCTGCAATCGATTCTCGCATTTTATTCCGAAAATTCTCTTTAATATAATCTGTCTCGTTCTAGACTCTCTTATCCACCCTATCCCTTATCGATTTTGCAAAAAGCAGCATCCCTCTTCCACCCCCTCGAGGATCGGTACAGTCGAGGTCGTTTGCACTGCACGTATACATTTTCAGACGATTTGGTTTTCAATGTTGTCACACTTAATACAATTAATACATTTTTTTTGTTTCTATATGAGGGTATTAGTTACAACTTCTTATTGAATTTAAAGTAATTATTATTATATATTATACATAAATTTTATTTTTTTAATAATACTTCTTTATCATCAGAGTCACTGTCCTCTGAATTGATAATATATCGTGGAAATGCTTCTTAAATATCTATTTTTGAGATTTTTTTCTTCCAGCATTCAACAGAAATAGTTTTAGTTTTATCACATTTCATTTAATTCGATTCAAGTAACTTTTAGAAAGCTGTAATAGACTTTTAATACAGTTACAATTAAATTCTCATTAGCAAACTACAATTATTGACAATTTTACGATTCAATGCATTGAAGCACGGTTTTTCGGTGCTAATAGTCTGGTAAACCTATCTGAAGCTACGCGGCATAGGTAAGGGGAGAGGAAACATGGCCGATATCTGTTATATTCATACCAATGGCATACGGTACCTATTTTATAAAAAAAATCAGAACTATATATATATAGAAACTGATTTAGGTAACTTTTACTTTAACGAAAAGGTATTTTTCAACAAACGGTAGTTGTTAAAAAGCCCTAAGCCCTTAAAATTGAATATTCCTGCATTTTTTGCAGTAACTTCCTAGTGGTCGGGACCACCTTATATTAGAAAGTTCCAAAGTTTATTAATGCTATAGTCTATATAGAAAGGACAAGGAGTAATAAATCATTCATTTAAGTAGATTTCATAGACGTACCAAAATATATTTTAAGAGGGTATACCGTAAGGTACATTTTGTATTGAACGAATGAGTTGCAGCTAAGCTAAAGAATATACGATTTAGGTCAGAGGTAACGGGATGTACTAATTTTAATAAAAAAAAGTGATAGAGGTACATAAATTTTAGTAAGTTTGATAAAGAAAGGCAACACAGTTTATTCATAATAGAAAACAAACCAATCTGTAACAATAATTATTTTATATATTTTTGT
>CAJUYH010000203.1:28392-87860 GCA_910591685.1 Galerucella tenella | reverse complement strand
TTCCGAGTCGGATATAGAATAAAATGTAAGTAATAAATGTATTCCAATAATTATTTCTTTTCATTTTTTATTATATTATAATTTAAAACGTATTTTTTTCCCAAAATACACACCACTGCATTGCGTTATTGCTTATCTGCTAATCCTTTAACAATGAAGAAACCCTAAACTTTGCTACAACTGAAACAAATACGGGGTCGATCTACCTGGTTTTTAGATTTACGGAAGAAATGTAATTTAAAGTAAGAGATTTATCAAAAATTTCATGGTGCTCCCTGTAAAGGTTTTGCATACTTAATTAGGGTTTATTACTCCTCGTACTTTTTGTACATACTATAAATGCAAAAGTTTGAGATGCCAAAAAAAAATTAAAAATACAATGATAGAAACTGACAATACCAACACAACTGAATAATCAATGTCCGTCATAGTCGAAGTACCCAAGAAGGTAGAACACACGCGCTCGCTGCCAATGCCTTGTCAGGTGGTTGTTTAGCTACGGGCCGATCGATAAATCTTGACCAATTGAGTTCGTTTGGAGGACGTGTCATTATGGTTTTCGCACGACATGACGGATCTAAGGAAATCCAAAATGTGGAAAAGTGTTTACCTTTTAAAGTGCAGAAATTGGAAAAAAGGGAAATAGACAAAATCCAATGAAACAAGCATATTAAAGAACTAAACTTTGCCAAACTATAGTACTTGTACTTTTTTCCGTTGACATTTGAGTTTTTGTTTGTACAATGTTGTTTATTATTGCCAAGCTTCTATTAATTTATAAAACTAGACATTCTCCCGGTTCCAATAAGATAGAAAACAATAACGTTTTGATTTTTTTGAAAAATTTTAAGGGTGAAACGTGTAAAAACAAACTGGTGTTCTAATGTAAGACGAAGGGTGTACATTAAGTTTTAATTTCTATCAAACCATTTTTCATCTTCAGTTATTTTGCTTTTTCACTCAACTAGTTACAACGCAATCGACGTTTTTTTTCTCTGCAAACAAGAATGGTCTTGCTCTTCTTATATTCATGATTTAATTGATTTCTTAAGTGAAAGTAGAAGTATATAAGTATACCAGATTTATAATATAACTTTAATGAAAAGTGGAAATTTGTTAAATTACTAACCAGTATAACGTGACTGACAGGTCGGCCATATTGCTGCGGAGGACTCATGTCATATTCTAGGTATCTGTCCGACAACCAACTAACTTATAGCATATGCCAAACTGATCGGTTGTCCTTCAAAGCAATATGGCCGACTTGTCAAAGTCAGGTGTTCTGGAATGGTCTTTTCTGCCCACAAGAAAAAAAGGTTAAACTCTAGTTAAAATTCAACCTTCTACCACTGTTTAAAAAATTGTATCAAATAAAGTATTCTATGAAATATTTACGTAGTACGTTCATTTGTTTTCCACTTTCTCACTCCATGTATGTGTTAAACATGTATTTATTGTTGTTCAAATTAATAGTACTTTTGTTACGACTGCTGCTCTGTCATCTGGTGCTTTCACAATCATCACAGGTGGTTCAAGAAGTTATGTGTATAGGTATATCGCCATGCACGATAGTGTATAAATACTTGTTGTGGAACAGCGTGTACAAAAAACAGATGCAACATTCAAATAATTTTTTATTTTGAATTTTTTTTTGTTGTAAAATCCTCTAAGCGGGTGGCTTGTTATGTCGAATTTCAGAGATAAAATGGGCAGGGTATATTTTAACGTTCTTGCTTTGCAACAAGCCTTCATGGTCGATCTGAAATTGTTTTTGATCCATCTTTGAAAAAAATCTACAGATGAACTATTGACCTTTTAAATCAATACATTCTTGAACAAATGAAGCATATAAATTATTTCTGTACTTCTAAATAAAGATATCCTTCGCAGAGTTGATCACTGTTTGCACATGTGTTTATTTTTTCCATTTTTGGATATTGTAGAAAATTAGCTCTCCTCTTCGGGCTGCCGCGCCGCCCTGGACAGATACCCTGTCTAAGGCACTGCCACAAAGGCACACAAAGATACTTTTGAATTTAGGGTATTATAAATATCGCTTAATGTTAGTTGTTTTAAGTTTCTGTTCTGATTAACATTTTGTAGGCGGGTAAGTCTAACGATAAAATATAACCTCATTTTATGTGTTTGTCAACATAAATAATATTCGTCACTATTTTTTTTTAATATAAAATTGATTTTCAAGAAAATCACGAAATTTTCCATGAGCGTATTGAAACAGAAAATTAAATTAAATACACAACAAGTCATACATTTATAGAATATTTTTAACTTGAAATTTTTAAAGAAGGTCTCTGGAGAACTCAATATAAAGAGCTAAATTGCTTAGGATTACTCAGATTTGATGAGGTGGCTATTTCATATTGCATAAAATAAACATTTTCATGAAAATGTAGAAAATGAACAGGTAGTTACTTATGCAAGATTAATTTTAATTATTGGTGCCGTAAAGGTTGAGCAAAAGTGGAAGTAGAGGGATAGAACACTAAATATAAATTGCTTGAGAATGCATGAATAGAATTTTTTATAAAAATTGAGAATGGAAAATGAGATGAAAAACATCTGGTACTACTAGATTTGACGGCGATTGGAAAGATTAAAAAAATGCTAACGATAAAACAATTTCGAAATTCACCATTGAATTAATTACCTTGGAAATTTGTAATTACATTACAATTATAGAATATTTTTAATTTGAAATTTTTAAAGAAGGTGTCTGGAGAACTTAATATAAAGAGCTAAATTGCTTATGATTACTCAGATTTGATGAGGTGGCTATTTCATATTTCATAAAATAAACATTTTTATAAAAATGTAGAAAATGAACAAGTAGTTATTTATAAAGGATTAATTTTAATTATTGGTGCCGTAAAGGTTAAGCAAAAGTGGAAGTAGAGGGATAGAACACTAAATATAAATAGCTGAATTGCTCGAGACTAGGTACATGAATAGAAATTTTTATAAAAATTGAGAATGAAAAATGAGATGAAAAACATCTGGTACGACTAGATATGACGGCGATCGGAAAGATTAAAAAAATACTAACGATAAAACAATTTCGAAATTCACAATTCAATTACCTTTATAAAAGTTTGTTTCAAAATAACAATATTTTGACGACACGAACGTATGTGCCTGTCCCTTCAACAACTTAATGACGGGTAAATGGCCTAGATAGGTATGTTATCGATTCGTCAAAACCAATTTAATATCGCGCCACCACCTTTGTAATTATTGATTAGTCAGCGCGTCATGTCAGTTCTGCACCGACCCTAGCAGGGTCATGGTCCGAGAAGAAATCGATGAACCCCCGTCCTGAATGTGTTAGCGGGGTTGCCAGCACAAGTGCAATAATATACCCTCTCGAGTGTGGCTTATGTAACTCTCAAATATTTCTAGATTATCTCACATTAATTACCTGAAAAAAAAAAACGTTTGTTTTAGTCGTTATAATTGATTAGGAAATGGTTACATTCAATATATAAATGCAACTTTGTTATTCTCTGCATGTAGTACCTAATAATATTCATGCTAAAAAACGGTTACGGGCTTAAATTCCCTCCAATATATATTTAAGGGTGGTAAAGGGCCTACGTGATCACAGTCAGACCTGCTCGTCTCTTCCCGAATTCTCACTATACCCTTCTGTCAAGTTAATTGTTTGCTGTGAAGGTCAATGTATTGAATATCGCTTATTTCACCCCCCTATAAATCAGGCAATTTTAAACGGTTGTAAATACATTGGACCTTTACGAATCATAAACCTTATTTTATATTTATTTCAAAAATCCAGAAATCCTTTCTCTTATTTAAAAGGTTTTTCATGGTTTAATTTTTAAAACGTAAATATTTATCTTTGTCCATTTAAAATAAAGATAGTGAGCATCGTGAAAATACAATAGTAATTGTATATTTCTTCATTTTTTATTGTATCAAAACAAAAGATAGGACTGTCAAATGGAACCCACCGTAGCTTTACAAAGAAATTAAATAAATACCAAAAATTATGGTGATTTTAAAACGTACTAGATAATGTTTAGTTTTTTAAGAACTTATTTTTAACTAGCACTGTATAACAAACATTTCAGTAGCTAGATAAAAGCTTGCATATTGGTTGAAATAGCTTCAAGCTGTTGGTACCTACCTGTTACGTGCTTTTTGTATAGATTCAAGTAGGTAAGATGTTATTCTAAACCTTCAGTTGTCTACCCGTAGCACTGTAGCACACCTGCCTTTGTGGAATAAAAACTAGGGACCAGCTTAACGTATTACGAAAAAATAAAATTATGACACTAAAATTACACCTTGCAAAGTTTTTGTAAATTAACTTTATTCTGTATAGAAATTCCTTTGTCAATCTATTAAATTCTATCCATTTTCCTCTTAGTTGTTTTAAAGAAATTTGAAGGTTGCCATTGTTGGTAAAGTATGCAGGCAATAGTGTGTCGTAAGTCTCTTATCAAGGGTTATTTATTTATATCGAATGCTGCTTATAAATAATTGTTCAATAGTTCAAGATCATAATGTCTTCTTTCTTGAAACTGATTCAACAGTTTGTATAGAATAAATGAAGGAACATGTAAATTCACTATCATTAACATATATTTTTGTTTCAGATGGGTTTGTGAAGATCTTCCTGAACTAAAATTACCATTAGAGAACAACATACTGTGTGATTATGATACTAGAAGCTATGAGAGTATGAAATCACTGTGTGATAGGTTCAATAGAGCAATTGATAGTGTCGTTGCTTTGGTGAGTAGAATTGTTCGTTTAGATCCTCATATCAATCTGCATAATTGATTTAAACATATTATAAAACTGCAACATCTTGTACACCAAGTGGATATCCCATTTTTAATAGTGTCCAACCGCTTAATGATACTGTCTCTGTTAGTTTTTAGGATAGGTCGGTATCCAAAGTTTATGAGAAATCAGGACATTGTAGTAATTTTCAGGCAATTCCTTTGTTAAATTTCATATATTCTTAAATTCATTTTAACTAGACTTCTCTTTTTATTCTTCCTTAAAAGTATCCTGAATTACCATATTGGTGGGATATTTGCACAAAGGCATGATGACATTTTAGTTAGATATAGAACAAACCATGTCTTCACTTTCTTGAACCCACCAATGTTTGATAAAACTATAGTTTTTTTATTATGTTTATAATCGTTTGTGTTGATTTAAAATTTAAATTTTGTTTGTGTTGCATAGTTTTTGTTCTATCCTTTTTATAATTTTTCATTAAAAATAAATTATGTTAATTGTGGTAGTGTTTGAACTGCCATAAATAATTTTTTTAGAATAAGAATAGTAATCATCTACTACAAAATGTTTCTATATGTTTACTGTAGTAATTTTAAATAAATATTATTATTTGCATCATGTAGAGTTGAGTTCATGTTGAGTCGATCTTATCAATTGGAAAATGTAATTTTCCATTTAATTAAAGTTTGCAAGGAAAAAATATTGTAGATATTGTGTTTTTGTTTGAACATTTGGATGTACCTAATTATTTTTAGTTACCAATATAACGGTATTGTCTTTGGACAATTTACTATATTTGTGTTAATTAATTTATAAATACATTTCAACTCAATGTTTCTAAATATAAACTAAAATTATTTAAAATTGCAAAGAAGACTGTTGAGTCAAGCACAAATTTATAATTGCAAATCGAGACAGTTCAATGAACGCAAAAACAAAGTAACAGGTTCAAATTCGCATAAATTTAAATACAAGTAATAAATAACAGAATAATATTTGAGTTTATTCTAAAAACCTCGTTTTTTTAAATGAGTTAATTTATAAACATTATTTTAAATTGTGTGAATTAAAAAAATTTAAAAGACAAAAAAAAGTAGCAGAAATTGTCTTAGGCCAACATTAAAATCCAAATTAATATATTTTCCTTTCTCATATGTTGTCATATCGTATTATCTATAATAATCATAATGACTAATTTTTAATTGAATAAATATATTTCCTAAAATGCTAAACTGTCTTAATTCTTAGAAGATGTTGCGAAAACATTGTTCATTCATTCCAAAATTCCTTTGTACCAAACAGCTGGAAGTTGGATCTGTAATTTTCAAGAAGTACAAAAAGCTTGACTCTAACAACAATATACCAAATCCAAGAGTTCATCCATATCTAAAATGTGGTTAGAATTCAAAAAAAGGGTTCAATAAAGTCAAACCACAATGTAATTCATTATATTACGACCAACCAACTTGCTGCTACCAGTTTACCATCATCAGGCTCTAAATAGAAATAATATTGTAGACTTATATAAAGATCTTATAGTATTAAATGGTATGAATTTGAAACATTTCAATATAATCAATAGCAGATTCTACTTTTTAAATTTGTGCTTTGGTTGAAATATTTATCCCTGACATCTTCTTCCAATTTTTTTTGCTTTCTGATCATATGAATAGAACCCTAGTTAGAAAAGTATTTGTAGTTGGTGTACTAGCAAATTTAAGATAGGTATAACGTTTTTCCTAGGAGAAAGGTACATCGTTATCAGCTCACCGCACAGCTAATTATCCTTCCAGAGGTCTACTGCGACATATTCTTCAGCAAACCTACAATGCTGCAGTTACAGATCCAGAAAAGTTGAACCAGTACGAACCATTTTCACCGGAAGTCTATGGAGAAACTTCCTATGATCTCGTATGTCAGATGATAGATCAAATCGAGATAACTTCAGATGATGTATTCATTGATCTTGGTTCCGGTGTCGGACAAGTTGTCCTCCAGATGGCGGCGGCTACACCGTGTAAAAGTTGTCTAGGGATTGAACGAGCAGAAGTGCCTAGTCGATATGCTGAGAGTATGAATAAGAATTTTCGTACTTGGATGCAGTGGTATGGGAAGAAATACGGAGAGTACAAACTTCTGAAGGGAGATTTTTTGACGGAAGAGCACAGAGAGAAAATTAACCAAGCTACTATAGTTTTTGTCAACAATTTTGCTTTTGGTCCATCTGTGGACCATCAACTGAAAGAGAGGTTTGCTGACTTGAAAGACGGTGCAAAGATTGTATCTTCTAAAAGCTTTTGTCCTTTGAATTTTCGTATAACGGACAGAAATCTGAGTGATATTGGTACTATTATGCACGTATCTGAAATGTCACCGCTAAGAGGCTCTGTATCGTGGACTGGAAAACCTGTATCTTATTATTTACACATCATAGATCGTACCAAATTGGAGAGATACTTCCAGAGACTGAAGAAACCGCAATTAAAGGTTAGTTAAATTTGTATTCTTGTCAAATTTTATCTTTATCAGAGTGAAATAAGGGAAAATAAGTACCTAATACTACAGATAATTGATTGTTTTTATCATATATATATATATACTGACTTTTAGAACGGAGAAGACGACAATTCAAACTCGAACTCAACTACTACCAGTAATAGAGGTGCAAGAGATAGAGCAAAAAGAGATTTATCCAAACAACTGATGGATTCGTCTTCAGATTCAGAATTTGACGACCGCGATAGTAGTTATGGACCAACGACACGAAAAGCTTGGTCTGACTATTGTTCTGTCAAAGGCAAAAGCAGTCAGTCTGAAGACGAAACGTCACCAGTCAAGGTACCTGTATATTTGAATATAATAAGTCATACGCCTACAACTTTCAAATTTAAGTTCACAATTAATTTATTGATTTTGTTTTAGAATAAACGCCAGCCAAAGAAATTACGACGGAAGGTAAATAGAGGTGCCAAGATTGCAGTTCAACAACAAGAAAAAGGTACACAAAAAGTAGGGGCTAAGCCTAGAAGGGGTCGCGTCAAGAAAGCTAAACCCAAGAAACAAATAAAAATAAATGGGTTAGATCTTTTGCATAATGAGACCTTGCTAAGCACATCACCACAAGCTGCAGGCAAGAAACCTCCTCCAGCACCTGGTTGCGTTGATCAAAAGCTGACCAACTTGAGTTCGGATTTAATAGTGCACAATGAACTGGATATACCCGAACAACCTGCAGAAACTCCTTACGGGCTACAGGTTCTCCTGGATATGTTCAAAGGTCAATATATGCAAATGCTTAATCAAATGAAAAATCCGAATTATAAGGTAATGATAGACTCACAAATAGAAGACGAAAAGGAGAGGAATAGAAAATTGAAAAGTCGTGCCGCACAATTGGAAAAACAAATTAAAGTGCTCATCGACGACAGTGTGGCACTTCTAAAAGCTAGGATGAGCGAATTGGGCATTAATGCTACTTCTCCTGTTGATCTCTTGGCTAAAGCAAAAGAAATTGTTTGTCGTCACAAGGAACTTCAAGCAAAAGCCAGCAAATTACAAGGACAAGTAGCAAATTTGGAAGCAGAAAGGGATAATTTTGTACTTCAAAGACAGGCAGAAGTTTGTGAAAAATATGTCGGTTCAGTGGCTTCAGATCTTTCCCCTAACGTTGCCCAAGATTATATATTAAGAGAAATATCTTCAACCCTAGCACATAGAAAGAAGCTTCAAAATGAGGTATCGAAATTAGAAGGAGACATAATCACTTTACAGAAGAGTGAAGAAAGAAAACAAGCGCAGGTGCTGGCTGCGAGACAACAACAGCAACCTGTCAAGGTTTCCAGAAAGTCGCGGGAATATAGAGCTCGTTCACAAGATTGGCCCGATGTGCCGGACATAGCAAAAATAGAGGAACAAAATCCTGAAATTTTAGCACAGAAAATTCTCGAAACGGGAAGGAAAATAGAAGCTAGTAAGATGTCTGCTATTAACAATAAAGTGCCTCAAATACTTAACAACCCTTCGAAATCCTTGCAAACTTCCTATAACCATCAATCTCACCAAAAATCTTTAGTACGTAATAATATGCCCGCTCCTTTACCTATGACAAAACGTCAGAAAACTACCCACAATTACCCAACGGGAAATATACCCAGTGTACAAATTAACACCAATATTTCTAAAGTACAAGAACCGCCCCGCTTAGCAAACTTTGAAGATCGTTTAAAGAGCATAATCACCTCAGTGTTGAATGAAGACGTTCAAAATAGGCCCAAGTCAGCCCAAGCACCAGTTCTTCAATACAATACTCAAGTAAATCACGAGAGATATTTAAATCAAGATAGACATATGACACATGACCGACATTTAAATTCTGAAAGGCAATTGACCTCTGAGAGGCACATTAATTCAGATCGACATTTAAGTACTGAAAGGCATTTAAATACCGATCGGCATTTGAATGTTGATAGAAGTCTAAATCCTGAGCAACCAGATTATACTCAAGTTTCACCTGCCAAATTAGCGCTCCGTAGGCATCTTTCTCAAGAGAAACTAGCTCATCAACAACTGCCGTATACCCCTTCAGATGGAATGCTGGCAACAAGAACAATCGGTAAGTTATCTCTTTGCTTATTATGATTAATAACTTCGTAATCTTGAAAAACTGCCAAATTGTATCTCTTGTGTTTTGCCTGATGACTAGAATCACATCTCTCAAAAACTTTCCTTCCATTTTAATCATTGGGACAAGCATTTTTCAATAACATCTCAAAGTCCGAAATTGTATTGAAATTCTAGCTTGGATCGTACTAAATCCTAAAATTTAAGGAAAAGACATAAAACGTTTACTGCTGTCCAGTCTTGCCACTGTTATATATCAGGTTATTTAAATGTATTGGGGGGGGGTTGAATCCGTAAACCCCCCTGATTCTATTCTAAATCTCAGACTATAATCAGGAATTAAATATATATTGGACCTGATAAAATAGCAATAACCATTTTTTATTGAATTTGAAATACCCCGGTATTCCAAAATAGAACTTCCCAATTTTGAATTATAATATCATCAACACTTCTATTATCTCTTATCAAGTATCTTGATGGTTGATATATATTTTAGGGGACCTAATGTCCGGTGAAATTGAACGAACTCTTGAAATATCCAACCAATCAATAATAAATGCAGCAGTGGATATGAGTGATATTCAAGGTACAGCGACATTGTCATCAAGATCGGTTGTTAATGCTAATTTACCTCCCCGTCCAGAAAGAGTGAACGTTAAAGTGCCTAATGCAGAACCACCCCCCACACCCAAAGATCCTGAACCAGCTCCGAGACAACAAGTGTACAGTCCCATTTCCCGACCGTCTTCCACTGAAGGACTTGAAGGATTAGCGTTCATGCATTCCCATTCTAAAGTAAGTTTATTTTTTATTTAAAATAAATGAAAATGTCTAATTTTTCTTTTGTTTTAGTATGTAAATCCATCTCAACCTAGTCCGAGACAACAATATTCCCCTCGAACAACGGTTTTATACCCCACGCAACCGCGAACGAATTCGGTAAATTCCACTTATTCGAATGACTTGTATACACCTCTTCCCCGCGCTGATATAAAACCCTATCACGAGTCCTACTTTAATGACATCAAATCGCCTGTTCGAGTGGAACCCGAGGCCAGGAATGGATTTGTAGCTGAAGGATTAGCTGCTACATTACAATCAAGAGCACTAGGAGCTTCTATAAAGGAAGAAGTAGACATGTTCGAGAGAAGACAGACTTTCAATCAACAAGGATTGATGACGAACGCTACTGTGTATATAGAACAAACTAATACTGTCAAAACGGAAAACGGTGACGGTGCTTTTAAGCGAGAATCACCTGTTGTCCAAGGAGGAGGTAAGATTACATTTTTATTATACTTTGCACGTATTGTTTTTTATTTAGATAGTTGACTAAAATCATGACCTTCATTATACTTATAAATTGGTAATAGTGATTGAAGAGAACTTCGTGTAAATAGTTACATTTTTATTATCGATAGGACAAATTTTGAGGATTCATACAGTATAATTGGGGGATTTTAATTGATTGTTCTGTCTGATCAAATTCAGGAAATTTTAGATCTTATATATGTTACCGTGAAAGACCGAAATCTGGTGAAAGTCGAGATACACCGGTGAATGTCAACATTCTCAACGTTGCTTGACGTATGTCCGAAATATTGTTGAAATTTCATTATTTTTAACTTACACCGGCGATTGTCGACATTCAGGTGTATGTTAAAAAGATATTTTTTTAGAAATGAAAACAAAAAAATCCATAGGTCTTTATTTATTAAAATAATATGGGAAAAGGACTTTGTTGAACTCAAAACAAACAGTAAAACATAAAAATATAAAATGAAATATAAAAAATAACAATATCTAAACTACCGTGGCACTTCGAATTGCACAAAAGTTCCTTGCTTTTACAGCTGCATTTAGTCGTGGAACACTTCCCTTTGCAGTTACAACGTGTATAGCCTTGCCCTCCTCTTTTTGAATTAGCAGAAGCTGCTTCTCTTAGCGACATTTCTTTTGTTGAAACTTCGTCCATGGAAAGTAACTTTCCTTTACAAATTACGAACTGATTACGGGTGAAAAGCTGCTTCAAGGTACCATTTTTGTTAGCTAATCTATAAAAGTCTGAATCCTCTATTCCAACAACAACCAGTAACACATTTCGAGGGTCAGTACGAGCACGGTCAATATCAGGGACTTGAATTCTTATGGTATCACCAATTTGGGCAGGAGGAAACTTTTTTTTTTTGAGGTTCGCAACATTTTTGTTGCTTGAAGTAGAAGATTCTCTTTTGCAGCTACTCTTTTTAAAGAAATTAGCTCGTGTTGTTCAGTCAGTGCTTGAGATGAAGATGTGCTAAGTGGCGGATCAGTCAGTGCTTGAGATGAAGACGTGTCAGGTTGCGGGTCAGTCAGTGCTTGAGATGAAGACGTGCCAGGTTGCGGATCAGCTCCAATGGTATTTTCATTATCCATGTCTGTTTCAACATAAGCATTTAGCTTATCACGATTCACTGTAGTAGCCATTGAATACAAATTATAATTTCTAATAAGAAAATTAAATTAGGTTAGGGAGCGCTGTCAAACGTTGCGTTAGACTGACCAAAACAAAGCTAACTGAAACAAGGGGCTGGAACTGTCTAAAAACTTGTCGCGACCTGCAGTGTCCGAGGTTCACCGGACCTCATTTGTGTTTGTCGACATACACCGGTGAAAGTCCGAATGTATAATAGAATTAAGAAATGTTCGGACTGTTGACATTCACTACTTTCGGTCTTTCACGGTAACATATACATTACATTCCAAGTTGTAAATGTTTTTTTATACTCAGGATAGTTCAATAAAAATAATTTTAGTTTCAATATTTACAGTTTTCATATGACTTTTTATATTGCTAGTGTGTATTTTCAAAAATTTCATTCTTAGAAGTAATTTCAATTTTAGATAAAAACGGAGTACACCATTTCTTGGATGTATTTATCCATGAATTTTTACTACAGTTTGACTAGATGTCCGCCGGCGGAACTGAGAATTTAAAATTAAAATTACGCCTTAAAGCGGAAGTTTATAGAAAATATACACAAATCCGCCGAAAATGCTATAACATTACATTACATGCATACTTTGCCGCCGTCCTGAGGGCCCCAGCGGCAGATGGCTGTCATTTGCTTCCAAATTCCGTCTAACGGCGGAGTTAAGTTTATTTTTTTCAAGAATTCTGTCCGAGGCTTGAGTTCCATTAGCTATCAGACTTACAAACCCAAGAAAATGAATGGAATTATAAACACACATTTATGTATGATGATTTTCTTACATTATTTGAAGAAAAGGAAGGAAATATAATCATTGTATTTACTCTTCCCCTTGAAATAAAATGAAATAATAAACCAAAAACCAAATTGAGGACGGATATTTTCGGCGGATTTCTAGATATGTCATATAAACTTCCGCCCCAAGGCTGAATTCTAATTTTAAATTCATATTTCCACTGGCGGAACTCTAACCACACTGTTTTCAACAAACCTCAATTTTTGATTTAATGTTTTCAAATAAAATATACATATTTACGTTGCAAACGTTCTTTAAATTTGTCTCCTCGATAAGTCGCTCTTGGTAGCTTTAATTGGCTTTTTATTTTGTTAACAAAATTTGTTGTAGGATCTTTGACATCCCTCCGATATCCCTCCGATTCGTTCCTACTGTTTGTGGAATAGATTATCCTGTCAATTTCCCAAATTTTATCCCAGTATCAAGAATTTTTATCCAGTTATTACATAATTTTTTTTTATATTTTATTGTATATACAGTGTGACTATATCCTGATATTTTTACATTATACTATTTTAACGAATAAACTACTAATTTGTGCAATATTTTATTCAGGAAGGGTAATATTTAAAAGGCATTGTATAATATGCTCTTGGATGTTTTAAGATATTGTTTAAAAGTAGATGGAATATGTTGCCTTGAATTATTTTTTTTAAATAATATTTTATACGAAACCTCTTAAATGAACGTATAATAAAAATTCTGATAGTAGTGATAGTCAACATATTTAGCTTACATGAGTCTATAAAATTGTCGAATATGTTAAGTATATTCAGTGCTGTTCAAAAGTCCCCTCCCCCCCTCGTATCTTTTGAACGGCTACAATTACATTAATAAAATTTGGAGGGTGAAAATAAAGTGTTGTAAATTTCTCTGCGAATGGTAACAGGTGACGTAATAGTAATAGATGATGTCACAGTGCCACTCTGGCCAATAATTTTGAATAGGACCTTATGGCAAGTGATATCTCGTTTGAAAGGCATTGACATTGGCTACATAGCCATATTAATTTTGTTTGGGTTTAAACTAATTTTGACGGATAAATTGAATAAATACCAAAATTATCATTTCACTTGCTATAAGAATCCATTGTTGATATTTGATTAATTAAATTTAAAATAATAATTTCAGCTATAAGGTCCTATTTGAAATTATTGGCCAGAGTGGCACTGTGACGTCATCTATTACTATTATGTGACCTGTTACCATTCGTAGTGAAGTTTACAACACTTTATTTACACCCTCCAAATTTTATTAATGTAAGTGTAGCCGTTTAAAAGATACGAGAGGGGGAGGGGACTTTTGAATAGCACTGTATATTTAAATTTAATTTCTTTTATTATATCGCCATGCTGGGAAATATGTTAATCCAAACGAAGTGAATTGTTAACATTATGTTTATGGGCTTTAAATTACTGTTTACTACAAGCTTTTAGCTTTCATATTCTTCTTAAACTATTTTTTTTCTTATTTCTACTCTTTACTGCTATGTCTTATCTCAATTTTTACAGTTCCTCCCAAAAGAATTTTCAAAAACATCGATTATATTTGCGAAGTTATGAAGGTTGTCCTTCAGATATCCAATTGCGATTTTAAATTTATTATTTTAACAATGAAGTTACATGTTTACAAATTTTCTAATATATTTTCCTAATCTATATATTCATTATTTTATCTTGACTGTACAACATGTACATTAGTTATTATTGACTCTTGGACAATGTGATGCGTCGATTATATTCGATACCGAACACCAATAATTACATCTTAGGCACCTGTTTACTAACTATTTGTTTCGGTCTTTGATAAACTAAGTAACTTTCAACTTCTCATTTGCATGCTTTAAATTGTAAATTATGAACGCGCGTTTATCTGAAAAGTAACAAAATATAGCGCTTCGTTTTTGCTTGAATAATAACTGCTGAAGTATAGCTTTAAAAAGCTTTGTTTAACTTCCTCTATTGGATATATAGAAATACCCGAATTATTGTGATATTTTGTATTTCTTCACATTGATATTCATATTTACCCCATTTTTCATAGCTGATTGATATTTTGTAAATTATTTTTAACTATAAAATTGTAATTACATTGATTGATTTTGTGAAAAAACATTTTTAACAAAGTAACTTTTAGTAAATAATTCTTGGTATTTTATTAGTATTAATCAATTGATATAATGATAAATTAAATCTAAACATATTTCATCTGCCAAATGATCTATCGTTCTAAAGGAGCTGTCAAATCTAAGTTACTTGTTTGTAGTAACGAATGGAACTTTGTTTTAATTGTATCTAGAATCCTCATCTCTTTCCATATGTACTCATTTAATATTAAAAGTAGATACTGATGTTACAAAGACACATAAAGTAGATAAAATTCAGAACTGAGATGGAACAAGCAAATATAACATTTTGGAATATTTGATAAAGCTTTTTACTAGCAAAGACATGCAACTGTAGAATATGAGAACCTAAGTCAACTGTTTCAATGAAATAGTTGCAGATCTAAACATTGGAGTAAGAAAATACTATGAATAGAAAAAGTTGGAGATATATTAGTTGATTTATACTTCAAACAGAGAACCACCAAACAGTATATTTAGTGACTGTATTGGTAGACTTTAGTTCCAAGCTTGAGGAGACTAAAGTATGAACATTTTGAATTGGTTATTGGAAGTTTTGTTTTCAATTTATAGTCTAGGTGCACGTCAGTTATTTTAGAATTTTAGCAGTATAGCATTACTTGCATTAGATTACTAGTTGGCATGTAGGCAGCGTAAATATTAGATATTGTCGAACTAAAGTTGTGCCAGATTTAAAATAACAGCGATCAGTTTATATAACTGATGTAAAATCACTTGCTTGGAACTGATTGTGCATTCAGTACAACTTTCTGTCTAAATGGAAAAACTGTTTTTACCACAAACGCATTTTAAAATTCATTTTAAACGGGTAAATATCGATGACGAACAAATCAATTTAAATTTATTAGGAAATTAGAAAAATGTTGACGATATACCATTTGGCAGCAACTTGATTTTGTTTCGGTATAATACTAGTTTTTGGTGCTAAAGTATACTCTATTTACTGTAGTTTGTTTGCGTTAAATAGGAGGCGCACATTCAGGCATGCACACAATACTCACGCGCACAATTTAGCGCATGCATAATACTCCCTACCATACTAGATTTAGAAGCTGATTAAATTTGGTGGTAAGTAGCTTTAGCGCTATTTTTTCTTAATTTTGCCACACAGCTAATTTTAGTTTTTCTTTATTGATTTTGGTGGTGGTGTTGATATTCTTATACTGACTTTTATAAATGGATTGGCGTTCCTTCTCAAGTTTTTTTTTTAAAAAGTCTGACTAATTTCTAGATCAAATAAAAATTTTACATTTTTAAAATTTGCATGACAAATACTCAAATTTTAGACATTTTTATTTTTTGATAAACATTCATCAGGTTTGTCTTTTTATGAAAACAAATATTATTTACATGAATTCCGATTGCTTTTATATAAATTCAAATTAAAACATTTTTTCCTTATTTGAAAATGACACAAGTTGAGATATGAAAAATGAGGAAACTATCCGTTCTGGGTATACTCTATCGTGATACAACTGTAATATTCATTTTTGGCAACACATGAAGCATTTGCTAAATACTGGAGATTTTCAGTTTTCAGCAATTCATTTATATTTAACCATATAATTGGGGTTCTTGGGACTGATATTGTAGGAATTGATAATTTTTATGAAGTGGCTGCAATTATATCTTAATATCCTACAAAGTGTATTCATATTCTACATGTTGATCTTTTAGATTGTTCCTTCTTAGACCTTTAAGAGTCAATGCGCTCACATTTACCCGCGAAGGATTGTAAAGCTTGGAAATTTGAAGGAGGATAGATTCTGATTAAAATCTAATTGTTAAACAAGGTGCAAGTTTGGGTAGGGTAAAACCCAAGTTTAAAGTGCAAATTTTTGTACTGCAATTAGTCAGCTGTAATATTTAATTCATCTTCTCTTGCTGTAGTGGATCATTGAAACCCTGAAATTTTGAACCTATTATCTAAAATAATAAGGGAGAAAAATGAATGAATTTTATGTATTGAGCTAATACCTATCATGTTCCAATCAATTAAAACAAAAATACAAATTCTACGGGGGTTTTCAGTACAATAAACCTCAGTTTCTGTTCAAAAAAACTTGTCGGTGTCATTTTCAAACATTAAAGAAATCAAACATTTTTTTATTAAGAATCACAATTAAACTCTTCCATTCTTGTTTTTTGATAATGTTATATCTAAACAATTGTTCCAAGAAGCTGTTTTTCGTGGAATCATCTGTTTGAACCATACTACTCTATGTTAAGCAGCTTATTAGAATTTGGCAGCTCAACACATTGTATAGTGAAGGTTTCTTTTGTATTTCTTGATTACATTATAAAATTGTATTTAGTTGATAAGAATCATATTTATAAATTATTTATCTTACTTTACATGTATTCTTAAGGTAAGTTTGATACAGGAGATACATATATGAGAAATTGGAATGACTTCCTTTAATAATTTCTTGAAACATGAAATTGATTCCAAATTTCAGTAGTTTATTCATAGTTGAATATAACTAACAAAAATAGTCATACTGGAAAAACTATCGAAAAAGTCCATCTAAAAAGATGGGACCTGTTTTCCAAATAAACTAACTTTTATAATGTATCTTATTTCTAAAACCACTCTAAATGATCTTGATGCCTTCTTGGGTTCGTTAGTTGAAACGATGTACCTACTTTTGATGTGTATGCGGTATCTAAACTATTTTTCAATGTATCTACCCAAAATAGTATTAAAACTTTTTAGTTTTTAAATGTATGTTAGGTCAGTTATTACAATTTCCGCATATTTGCTACATTTTTACTGTATAGTACTGCCTTATGTAAAATTTGATTTAATTGCAATTTTTTTCTTTAGATGTAGACGTCGTAGAGGAAGAGAGTGAAGAATCAAAATGGCAAGATCGAATATCTTCGGGCTTTGACCGTTTAGTGGCATTCGCATCAACTGAGTTAGATAAACGACGCAGGTCTACTGAAGGAAATGACAGTTGCAATACGTCACCTGATTCTGGCATCGGCCATGGTCATGGTGACATTCCCCCTACTACTATAGTCCCACCCACAAAGCAACAGCTAAAGCTCAATCCCAACGCCAAACCTACCCTGTTTAAAATGCCTACAAGTAAGACGTACCTCGATTCATCACCCATTTTAGATCAAGGTACTGATGAATTAGGCACCCCACGTACACCTTCCCCTTCCTCTCCTGTTCGATCTAATAGTTTATCGATAAACTTTAGTCCAGAACCAGTACCTGTTGAAAAAAGTCCCACTAGATTGAACCCTGCACTGTTAAAGTACCAGAGATATCCCGAGGATAAGAAGAAACACGATACCCATTTCAAAAAGAAGTTTTACTACAGAGAATGGAGGTATGACAGTTGGACCAAGGAAGAAAGGAATGACTGTGATTCCATCTAATGCCAAAAGTGATTAAACTACTAAGCACGAAAGTCCAAAGTATAATATGAGTAAGTTGCCAATATGCAAATTATGCATATATGCACAGTCAAATAAATTAGATCGTGATTTAATTATTTAAACTTTCAATGTAAATATTGTGATACTAATGGGAATAAGCTCCCAATTGATTGAGTCTGAACTTGGAACAGCTTTAGTTTATTAAAATTTAACTCATCACATTTTTGTCAAACAATTACTGCTGTACCTTTTTTTAGAGATAGCTTAAATCGTTTTTATTTCTGGCACTGATGTGCGTTCTGTCAAAATAAATAGCACAATAGCAGATATAAATGAAAAATACAACATTCATCATTCCAAATTATTAAAATATAGTCTTGCAATCCATTATTTCTTTTACGGATATAATTTTTGGCCCGTTAGGTTTTTGCATAGGGCTTAGAAAAAAAGGAACGTTCATCCATTGTATATAAAGTTTAAATTACTAATTACTTAGTAATTTAGTTGTAAGTTAGATCTCAGTTAATATAATTTTAAATTTGATTATACTGGCTTAATTGCCATTACTGTGAAAAAGTACAAATTCTTTTAGTATGATCAATGGCCGTGTTGAAAAAAGTTTAAAAATTAACAAAACATAAGCGTTGTATACAATTTTTTAAATTGATTTTAAAAGTTTTCTGTAAATTGTTGTATTTAGTAAAGCGCGTTACCTATTAATTTTAAAACTTTATACAAAATTGAAGTATTTAATATATATACACTAACCACTAACCTATTAGGAACATTAATAATAATTGAAATAAAAGAATATCATGAACGAACAATTCGGTTTAAACTGAATTTTAGCAGTTAATTACTATAAAATCTTAAGCGTTATTATATGCACCTGTTTCACTTTTGTTTTTTTATCCAGTGATAACTGCCAAACAGAGTGGGTTGTTTTACTATTTTAAACGTAACTATCGGCTCCATTTAAAAATATATACATACGGCAGACTTTCGTGTTTTAAGTGGTTTCACCTAATATGGTCATAAAAATAAGGCAGACTGTATTTTTAAAATGCACCAACGTTAGTTCTTGGGTGCAAGACAACGACTGCAATTTTGTGTTCAATATTAAATTAAGAAAGAACGATAATTTAATTGGTATAATTTATGTAAAGTATCAGGCGAGTCCAAAATTTTGGCAACTTTTATTATGTTTTAGATGTATCGATGTCACAAAATTAGTTTTCCGGTTTAACCGACAATTTTTGTTCGTTGTTGAAAATTATCTAGGTATTTAGTTAGTACGGATGTTATAATTCTTTTTGAGATCGAAAGTTATTTGGTATTTTTAACCTAAATTATTACACCATATACTTCTGAAATTTAAATTCACTCTTTCGTGGGTTCATATAAACCTGTAAAATACTGAAATATATTGCATTGGCCTGAAAATTTATAGAAACGTTTTACTACTCAATTACTTGAAGCCATGGTTCAACCCAACCAATAGTGGAAAGAGAAAAGTAGATATCAACCTCAAAATATAATTTATTGAAACATAATATATGAAGTTGATTATTAATTAAAATGAAGTTAGCGAAAGTAAGAAAAGCCACCACAATTAGCTGATGGGTATAATTCGATTGGAAATAGTTAGTTGGTTGGTAACACACAAGAAACTAGATCATATCATATCATTATAAATCAGCATAACCTCACTATTAAGTACCACGTGTTCTGAACGCTTTGTTTATTGTTTAACCACCAGGCTGTTGTCAAAATAGTTTGTGACGTCACGTGGACATGCCCTATTGTAGAAACTGATCAGCTGGGTCTCAACGGCGTATGCTTTCGATCAAGAAATCTTGTAACATGCATTGCATGTTGTATTGCACAATGTCAAGCGGCCTTTAGTATTTCCACTTTGTATAAGTACACCGACTATACTGAAATACTTGCAGCTTCATAAAATGTCAATTATATCAACATAATTATGATCTATTAGACTCGAGAATTCAGTTATTTAAAATACTGGCTTTAAATGTTTTTGAAGCATACATTTATTCATTAAAAACATTATTTAAATACAAAATATTTTATGTTTTATGATAAAATAGATGAATCGTATTTGTTTAATTTCAATCAATTTATTATCAGTATTTTTATTTATGAACATGATGAGTAATCATTTTTTTTCAATTATTTCTAGCTTTCGATTCTTAAAAAGCTTTAATCCATTCCTGAAATCAAGGTTCTGACTTGCGTAATAATAATTTTCATTAACTTAACGTGATAACATATTTCCACTTGGTGGATGTTAAAATAAAAGATTGTTACATGCTGTGTTTAGAGCAGATTTCGAATAAACGTTCGAGTTGAACGATAGTACAAGGACTAAAAGTGGTATTAAGGGTTTCCAAATATTTTGGCTATCCTGTATTTGCGAATAATGTACAATTGTATTCATTATCACTGCCTTTAACAAGTTTCATCTCGTTTTACTTCTAAATTATTGCATTTAATTTATTCGTGTATAAAAAAATGTAAATTATTTATAAAATAAAATGTACATATAAACCTAATTATAATTGAAAAAAAATTTAGTACAACTTTTGTATATAGGTTTAGAAAATTTTAAGATGTTTAGGTAAATTAATTAAACTGAGTATTTCCAATTTGGATTTTTTTCAGAATTAGGGAGTACATGGTAGCAGTATAGTTAGGTTACTCAACTGTTCATTTATCTTATACATTTCAATTTTTTTGCGTGCAAGTATTTTCTACTGCCAATTTTTATATGAGCTGAACATCGAATACTTGTCACAAAGTTAACAAAAATTATGTCTAGTTTTCGTCACAATTGCGGAAGTTTTTAATCACATTTTAAACGAACACCTGATTTTTCAGCACCAATTATTTATTTATATTTCCAATTACCGTTTGTCCAGGACGCGAGTTTTAACAAATATATTTATTGCATGTTAACCCAGCTAAATATTGTCCGTCAAAAAAGTTGATAAAAGAAAGTGTTTTTTTAATATCTTTTGTCAATACTGACAATATCGGTGTTTTATAAACCTTTACTTTTGGTGGAATTTTCTAAATCGTAAACTCATATCTTAAGATATTGATAATCTAATTGTGTTTTATTATCCTGATTTTTTTATTGCATGATTCTCTAAACTTTATTTTATTTAAATAGCTAAAAGTGAACAATTTTTACATTTTTACAATTTTGTATGTAATAATTCAGTTTTGTCAAAGTTCCATACGTAGCTTTTATTGGTATTTTTGTTTTGTTTTTTTGTCATATTGTAAATTCATACGAACATTTTGTGGCAAGTAATTCCAAAGTTGGCTTGATGGAAATATTAAACACCCTCTACACCAGTGTGACCATTTTATCTGTGTGAGATGTACAGAGTAAGCTAAAACTTTATTACATACAATTTAGTTTTTTTTTTATTTTTATTAAAACGCCGGTATTAAACCGATTTATTATTATATTAATACAGTTTATTATTGTTCTAGTATGGAAAGTTCACTTTTTACTTTGACATTGTATTTATTTCTAATGCGGGCGAAAAAATACGGATTCTTACGAGAAAAATATTTTTTACATGTTTAATTGTGGTATTATAATATTTACTGTTAAATCTATTGTTTAACCTTGAGTTTACATAATTGTCACGTTTATTCCAAGTTACTTTTGATTTATATGTTACAATTCCTATAAGAATATGATTTTTCGTTATAATAAAAGTTATCTAGTTTCCTTTTTCGTTTAATTGCAAAACAGTTTACCTCACTGGCATAGAGAGTATCGTGATTTTTACACCGGTCATAAAGGTGATTATTTTTTGAACGCTCGTTTCTGTATTTTATTACACAGAAACCTGATTTCATTTTTCAGTTTTGACATCCCTCGAAAGGTATATATATGATTTAAAAAGAAATATTCGCCAACTATGTGGCAATAATAACAGTGTACTCTTTTCAGAATATATTTTCTCAGATCTACATATTCATTTTCAAGGACAAATAAATGTATAAGTTCAATTGGATTAATTTCCGCTTCTACTTTTATTCTTTTAATTGCTATAAATTTTCATATTTGAAGCGTGGCTGGAACATAGGTAACTTTTTTATAATTACATCACTAATTATAATTTGTAATATGTGTAGTTTTTAATGGCTACTTTCACATAAATTCTTTCTAGTGGAAATGAAAAATACAATCAAATTTCTTTTATTAAATTCGAATTCGATTCAATGTTGAATTTTCATGAATTTTCGAACTTGATATAACGGCACCTCTCATTTGACAAGGAAAAAGTTTGATAATAGAAGATACAAACAAACCCTATTCCTCTTTTCAATATTAGTTTGATCAAACATTCAGACTGCTCAGCTTTTGAATAAATGTAGATTACAGAGCAGAACTAAATCGTTTTGTGATCCAAACTGAATTAAAATGTTGACAAAATGCACAAGAGTACAGAGTATTTTTTGAAAACAAACATATAAAAACATTTTGTATAATACTTGATTTGTAGAAGTTTTTTTTAATAAAAACTCAATCTGAACATGGTGCACACTCGAGAATGGTTTATCAAGATGAAAAATGCTTGAAAAATAAAAAATGCTTGAGGTGTTCTGTAAGTTCAAGAAAAGGTTTAGGTTTGTATGTACGATAGAATGCAAAATATATTTTCAATATTGAGAAAAACACATAATTATGAAACAAGACAAACTAGTCAACTTACTGCCAATAAAGTGAAAGTAAATTTTAAAATTAACCAATGCAAATGAAAAAAAAAGCAGTGTGGCTTGAGTTCCACGGAATTATGAATTTAAAATTAGAATTCCACCCCGGGTCAGAGATTATATGACATATCTAAATATCCATAGTAAATGTCATAATTTACGCAAACGCGGCGAAGTTAGTCACTAATAATATATACAGTGTGTCGCATTTAAGATGAAGACACCCCCATATTTTCGTTCTTTGAAAGATTACAGATTAGAATTTTTGCAGAGTCAACATGTTGATGGGCCACATCTTTTAAGTTAATCAATTGATATCTGAACTTTAATCTCAGCCTACTACGATTTCACAGACGGGGTCACTTTTCGATATTTTGCTTCGCGTAAAAAATATTGAAAAAATATATTCTAAAAAGTTGTTCCGAATATCATTTCAACCCCACATACCGAAATTCATCAAAAAATTCGTATTTTCAATTTTTTTTGCCCGCCCACATTTATTATTACAAGATATTGTTTAATTTGATCAATATTCCTTTGAAAGTGCTGTTTACTTTACCAAAATATTTAAATACATGACACCGTGTCAAGATTTTAATTTCCACGGCACAATAATTATCAAAATAAATAATAATTAGTAAAAAATGAGAATATTAAAAATGCGAATTTTGTGATAAAATTTGGTATGTGGGGTTAACATAATATTCTGAACAACCTTTTTCAATAATATTTTTCGATATCTCTAACGCGAAGCAAAATATCGAGAAGCGGTCCTGTTTGTGAAATCGTAGTAGGTTGAGTTTAAAGTTCAGATTTCAGTTGACTATTTCAAGAAATGTGGCCCATCAACTTGTATGACTCTACAAAAATCCGAATCTGTAATTCTTCAAACAGCGAAAATATGGGAGTGTCTTCATCTTAAATGCGACACACTGTATAATATATTGACTTTATTTCAAGGGAAAGGGTGAATGCAACGATTGTATTACCTCTCTCTTCTTTAAATACCTAATGTAAGGATATCATCGTATATAAATGTTTATAATACCATTTATTTTCTTGGCTTTGTAAGTCTGACAGCAAATGTAACTTTGTACTCGAACGGAATTCTTGAAAAAATAAACTTAAGTTTGACGTTAGATGGAGTTTGGGTATCAAATGTAAGCCTTTCGCCGCTGGGGCCCTCAGGACGGTGGCAAAGTAGGTACGTATTGTAATGTTCCGCCGCGATTACGCAAGTTATAGCAATTTCGGCGGATTTCTGTATATTTCTATATAATTCTAATTTTAAATTCCTAGTTCTGCCTGTGGACCTCTAGTCACAATGAAAAAAAGATATAATATACACTAGTCACCGTTATCTGGGGTATATTATTCAATAATAAAACTATAACAATTGCTTCAGAGGGATAAGTAGTATAGAACACTAATTGGAATATAATAGAAGGTGTTGCATAAACATATTCAATCCACACATTAAACTGAAGATAAAATTTGAGGAAAACGCACAAATTTTAACGAATCACATCATATCTTCTTGAAACTAAGTAATTCCGAGACATTTGCTACATTATTGTAATTTTCTTTTAAAAACTCAGTCATATTTTAATATCATGAGAAAGTGTACACACTAATTATCATATTTAAATAAAAATTAGAAATCAGATAATTAATTTTTGAATAAAAAATAATCTGGTACTTGTTATGCTTACTCTGTACATTATTTATTGGTGATATTTTTGTGCTTACTTATTTACTTTTTTGTTACATAAGTTTAACTTTATTAACAATTTTTTTCATTGTGTTGTTATCATTACTTATGTTATAGTCTATTTTTTTAGTGCTATGTTAAGAATTTTTTTCAACAGTTTTGTTTGTAAAATTTTATTTCAACCACTCGTATTCAGTTTGTTATACTTTTTACTATGATTTCCTTTCAATTTTCAACCTAACCCAAGGTGAATTTTACCAATAGTAGTCTTATTGCAAAATACAATCTAAAAGAAAAAGACCACGCAATTTTTAGGCGACCATCAGATCTCTTAAAATACTGATAATTTGTATTTGACATAGAAGTTTCAAATTTAAGAAAATATTAATTTTATTGTGTTTTTTATGCTATTTTGAAATTTGGTCACCCTACACATAATGTAAATAAACCAAATATGGTACATTCAGCTCTTAAATAGTTCTTAAATATAAATATTATCAATATTTCAAAAGATTTGAGTCCACTGCTATCATCCGCAAGGTTTTCTTAATGAATTTTTTTATTTGTCTCATTTTTGTATATCAATAAATATCAGATTATGAGCTGAATAACTTTGAAGCGATCATCCATTCTTTATTTTTATTGTTATTGAATTATTTCTAAAATACGAGAACAGCAAAACATACTTTTGGGATAACCAACATTACTATTTTGAATGTGAATAAGACTAGGGATAGATTGTATGTTATATGTATTGAATAAGTCGGTAAATATGGTGTTACATACTGCCAATTTAATAAATATGTATATGTATTAAATGCAGTTTTATTCCTCTCCTTACATAATGAAGTACCTACACTCTACACTATTTCAAGTGCGAAAGGCTGAAGAGCAACCAAGAAGAAATTTTCTCTCCACAATAGGATTCAAGTTCTGCAGGATTACTATTACAATACATCTAAAGATACAGCTAAAAAAACGATTGACATAAAATATACGTGCTCTGTGTTTACAGAAATTATTAATTGGTTAACTGCCACTTGAACCAACCGTTACTCTTTTGAACGGATATTGACAAAACGAAAATTCAGTATTAAGGCACTATAAATTCAAAATTTTTCATTATACCTCCACTCGTTTGAGAAAGCTACTGTGTTAGCGAAACGCGTCACAACTTTAATTTGAATATAGGTTCAAATATAATGTGGATTTTAACAAATTAAATTGTTTTATTTCATCGTTTAAATAATATAAGTAATCAACGTTGTTTCAACACTTACAATTACATCAAAAAAGACCCAGAACCTAATTTCACTGCGGATTATGTTGTTGCTCAGAAGTATAGTGGAAAAATTCAAACATTTGTCGAGAATTAGAAAACTAACTAGACGTCTACAGATGAGAATAAGCATCAGGAAATATAATGAATCTCTGATGCAAGCGACAAGTTTGTAATCAGTTTAATCTACTGTGACATATCGACGGAATAATTCGTTTGACTTTTTAATGCCAGCAAGCTTTTGATCAGCAAAGCAATCGCGGCCATAAAGTAAAAGATTAGAGAGTATTGGGCGAACCATCTCTCCGATCAGAAGATCATAACATTCAAGATAGAATTTGGCAAACATGAGATAACCAAGAAAAACTTGAACAACTTCAAAACCTAGCACATATCCAGAGAGAAGGAAATGCTCAGCACGATCTCGAAAATGAGCTTGAGGACCTAATCATGGCAATAAGATGCACCCTGATGAAATAAACATCTCTCAGAATTAAGAGCTCAAACCCGGGACCTTTTTAATAGAGCAAAACTCACCGGAGATTGGGAGAGATACACCAAGGTGAGAGACATCTGCTAAAAGGAAATTAGAAAAGCTAAAAGACATAGCTTGAGGAAATTCTGTGAAGACACCTGCTTCGGCAAGACTACATAGTCATGGCGAAAAGTAGGGTAAAGACAGATATGGTTTTGAGAAAGACCGTCGGTAAATATACCGAAAATGAGAAGGCAAGAGTGCGACTCTTACTAGAAATTCATTTTCATGGGGGTACCCCAAATACGGGAGATAAACCTTACGGTCATAGCAGGCCTTTTGAGAGGAAGTACTACAATGACTAAGCACATTTGTAGTAACGATAGGTTGAAATGGGCTACGAATACCTTTTCACCTTTCAAGGAACCAGGAGCAGATGGGATTTTCCCTGCATTGCTCCAGCAAGGACAAGAAACTACTACGTGTGGTTAGAATCAGTCGAAGCAGCCTAGAACTGGGTTATATACCAGAAGCATGGAAAAGGACAATAGTAACCTTCATTCTAAAAGCTGGAAAAACGGGCACAACAAACCCAACATCCTTCTAGACCAATTACTCTGACATCGTTTGTTCTCAAAACGATGGGATATCAAAAATCGATATTTGTAGTCTTTGCTAAATTGTGACGCTGTAACGGCAATATGGTTAATGGCTTTATTCATGTTTAAAAAGCCTAAAATTCATACTATCATATTTATAGAACTATCACAAACATCAAAATATAAAACCATCCACCTCAAATCTGTGAAATTGAAAGATGGTAAAAAACGTTTGTACTTGCAAATAATTTCAATGTTAAACTCCAACGGCAGTTTGTACAGTGCTATTCAAAAGTCCCCTCCTCCCTCTCGTATATTTTGAACGGCTACACTTACATTAATAAAATTTGGAGGGTGAAAATAAAGTGTTGTAAACTTCTTTACTAATGGTAACAGGTGACGTAATAGTAATAGATGACGTCACAGTGCCACTCTGGCCAATAATTTTAAATAGGACCTTATGGCAAGTCATATCTCGTTTGAAAGGCATTGACATTGGCTACATAGCCATATTAATTTTGTTTGGGTTTAAACTAATTTTGACGGATAAATTAAATAAATACCAAAATTATTGAAATTATTTTTTTAAATTTAATTAATCAAATATCAACAATGGATTCTTATAGCAAGTGTTCGAAATGTGCTCCGTCTACTTCCTGACAGTAATACATTCTATTAGTAAACTCTTGTCAGACTCGTTCGAATGTGTCAGCTGAAATTGCATTGCATTCTTCAATAATTCTTTCTTTCAAAACGCCAATGCCAATTGGTGCCGTAGTATAAGCCTTGGATTTCAAGTACCCCCATAGAAAAAAATCTAATGGTGTCAGATCTGGTGACCGAGGTGGCCATTCTATAGGACCTTGCCGGCCGATCCATCTGGGATATAACGACATGTAATAAAGCCATAAAAGTATTAGCCGTGACAGGGTCGCATTTATTTTGTTGGCGAATAAAAAATTATTACCTGACATTAATATAAGACTTTTGGGTCATTCTTATTATAAATACTTTATTCTTTATCAGGTATAGTGCGGCTCTGCACTTTAAATCAGAAAAGTTTTATGGTTTTATTGCATCTCAAGCCTAAGTCAAAAGTCAAGTCAGTTTCTTAGATCGTGAAAAGAATTATACCTACTCAACTATCACACTGCTGTTACAGTAGATATTTGTGGTGGTATCTAGCATCCACAGTGGGCTTCGAATCAATTGAATTCAAATAAAAGTCGCTAAAATTGGCAAGGTGCCATCATACCTGGGATACCATTGTATTGACATTTCCCCTGGTTATAATAGCCATTGAGTTAAGAAGAAGAAGAATAAACTTTATTCAGCTATATTAATAACATAACAAACAAATTTCGGTAAAAACGTATTTTCATTGCTTAGTAGAAATTTGAATACCTAAAGCAGAAAAGATTTTTGTTAAACTATAAAACAATTTATCCAAAAATAAGAATAAAATTGAAAAATGGCACTATTTCTCTCAAACCCCTCAACTTCACAGTGTTCGGTTAATGGATTAAATATTAAATGTATGAAAAATAAGTGTAAGATTTACATAATATTTTAATAAATTTCTTAATTTGTTCGAAGCCTTCGTTTTTACAATTGGAATTTAATTTAAGACGACATCAATTCCGGTAAACTCCAAAAGCATAAAGTGAATATTTCTTACACAAAGCTCATTTAAAACAAATAATTATACTGATCTTTTTTCTGTATATTTACGAAATTCTGAAGAGGTAACGCGGTGTGTCAGAAAAGCGACTGATTGAAGTGTATAAAGAAGCATCCAAGCATAATATTTTAATTACAAAACGGGATCCTACTTTAACTACACAAGTCGTACACGTACAAAATATTTAAAATTATGTTTTTATTTGAAGTCTGACTGTACAGTTATAGCATGTACTTGTAATTTAGAGTTGAGTTGTGAAACTTCCCTAAATTACCGCAAGACTTTTCTTTTAAAACTTTTATACGAATCGAGAATATAAAGCGGGTTAACTTATTTGGTGGTTATAATTTCGATAACCAAATAAGTTTTGATGGTACTAATTATTTATATATTTGTTGAAGTAGTACCTAGATTTAAAAAAATCTTTATAAAAACACTGAATTTTATAAATGTGAATGTTCAGCCTGGAATATTTATTTATTTATTATATTAAATTTGAAGACCCTTTAAGTGACTACAAAATTTAAGGTTGCCACATTAAAATATTCCGAAATCCCATGTGTACTATTAGAGGACAACTATAGAGTTCATGATCGTAAAAGTAAAATTAATTCAAAAGTATTTTTACAAAAACACGGGTATTCTAATTTTAAATCGGGAGTAGGGAGAGACGATATGATTCTGATTCTACCCTAATTAATCTAGTCAACAAGTGCCTTTTTGGCCAACTTTTTTCAGCAGTCTTCGAAAATTATGATCGAGGTGTCATTCGATTCGGGATGGCTTCTAGATGATTTTTGAAAAAAATGAAGTTCCGCAAACAAAAATTGAAAAAGTTATTAACAATTAACTAAAAAAGGGGGTTTAGTTTTTAGCAAATATCTCAAAAATTAATAAAGATTTTTCAAATTGAAAAAAAGATTTGAAAAGAGGAGGAAATTTTCTAAAAAAAACCCCGACTCCCGGAACTGTAGGACCAATATTTATAATTTTCCCAGTGGGATGAAAATACGGCCGAAAACGGGTGTTCTGGCTTCCGTAAGCCACGCCTACTTTGGACACATATTAAATATGAAATTTAAGAAATGAAAAAATTCAGGGGCTTACTGGATAGATAAATGAACAATAATCCGCCTGAAAAAAAAAATTTTATCACAATTTTTCAATTAGTTATTCAATTGTTAACTAATAATTTTTTTCTGCTTGAACATGAACATTGCAAGTGTGATAATTGTTAAACTATAAATTTGAGATTTTTTTCCTCTCTTGGAGCAATTCTTGAAAGGCTTCACAATAGATCCCCGTTGGAAAAATTAAAAAATGTTTATTTTTCAGGTTTTTATTAATAATTATCGTTGTTGCAAAATTAAAAACTTAAATTAATCAAACTTCATTTTTTTCAAAAATCATCTAGATGCCATCCCGAATCGAATGAAACCTCGATCATAATTTTCGGAGACTGCTGAAAAAAGTTGGCCAAAAAGGCACTTGTTGACTAGACTAAATAAAGTTTGAAGAAAATCAGTATAGGAATTTTCGAGCTGCATATATGAACAAACGAGCTTGTAGATTAATTGGGATCATATTGCCCTGAACAAAAAATTATCCTCTAAATTCACGGAGGAAGATTTTGATTTGTACGGAAAATTGTCCCTTTCAGAACAAGGAGACAGCCAATTGCTATGTTTTAATTTAACAAGGAATGCAACTTGCTTTTATCTTTAAAAATTTTATAAAATAATTTTTCTGGTCACATTAATATTACTGAAGGTGTCTATAATTCCCTTGGGAATAACACTTCCTCAGGCTTGTTTGATGGCTTCACAGTAAACTTATCTAGTTACTCTTTGATATGCAAGATTCGTCGTCAACGTCATCTGACCATCATTATTACTATGAAGTACGCTCTCACCCATGTTGATAGAAAGTGGATTTGGAAAGTGAAGGGCTCGACAGGTCTCTGAGTATGCTAGGAGAATAACAACATTCCCCATTGTCATATTAAAAAAACACTGTTACAAATCCAAGCGTGGTAAATATTTTAAAATTTGAATAAACTTCAACTTATCTTTTTGATACTACTGGGTGATAATTTAAATTCCGACACATTTGATGGGCCCATAACTTGGAGAAGCGGTTTTGACTGAACGGCTTCAGAAATTAAAAAATAATTTTTTTCACGTTGATGCCAATTTATTATCTTTTCCCTAAACTCCAAGAAAAAACTTGTCGGAATTCAAACGATCACCCAGTACTGTAGAAAATACTTTCTTGAAAATAGCTCATCGTATGTGTGTACAATTGTAGCATTTCTTATATATTTAATGTTTTTCTCTCCTCGGACAAGTACAGAAAATATATTTTATTTGTGAAATTTGTTCCAGTGCGCTCTAACTTCAAGAATTAGATTTCTAACCGGTTCAATAAATTCTGGTTCAATCATGGACCGATACAAAATATTTGAGTTTCTGTGAATTTATCGCAAAAGAGATAAAATTCTCGAGAAAAACTTATCGGTGAGAGTCGAGGGAAGGAAGGAAACTAATGACACGAAAAAAGAACATGAACTTTAATTTTCTTCAGGATTTCATCACTATAAATCTGTTTGAATTGGAGGTAGTTTCGATAACATATTATTCTTTTTTTTAGGAGACTAAGTAGTTCAGTCACAATATTAAACTATACCTACTATACTATATTAAAAAACTAATATAATTAAAATGAGGTTACAAGAATGAAAATTTCAACATTAGAAGTGAAAGTTAACTTTTCTTACACTAGGAGAATTACAGCACCTAGTCATACCAGTCCCATAGTTAGTGGTATTTCTTCTGCCGGTGAAAATAGGCACATAACCGAAATTATATTGGAAGTTACGTTATTATTATTTTTTCTGATGCTTCTACATACATTCTCAGTCTATTGGCAATACCCTCTATACCAGTCTTTCCCAACGTGGGCGCTGCAGGCCTAAAGGGGTGCGGTAAGAGACCCAGAAAAAAAAGGGGGCGTTGTGTAGGGCTTTGGGGTCGATTTATAATTTCATCTACCTAGCTCGGAAGACTCTTAGACACCGACTGAGCTCTCGACTCTCGACTACATCTTGTGAACATCAACTAATATTAATTAAGATATAGCTCAAACTCGGTTCGATATAATAGACCGCGGGCAATCATGTTTTAACAAGTTTTTGTTAAATAATCCGATTTGTACATTCCTGTATCAATCGGCTGGTTCTATAATACTTGTTCTTGCTTGTCGAGTACGATTGGGCGTCGAATGAGATAAACGAGTTTATGCACATTTGTCTTATTCCTGTTGGTGCGTGCTACTTATGCAATCCTATATAAACGACGTAAATTTATTTTATTTTCATTTGCGGTTTCGCGCATAATACATAAGCAGTACTTGATTTCAACACTTACGTATTTCTCAAAACAAAACAATGTCGGAAGTAAAAAAGAAGAGACGGCAATACTCTGCGGAATATATTAAATTCGGATTTATTGAAAATCCCACAAACCCGTCGTCGCCTTTGTGTCTTCTATGTTTAAAAACATTTTCGAACGAAGCAATGAAGCCTTCAAGACTGCAAGATCATTTGAATAATGCATCCAGATAAGAAAGACAAGAATGTAGCATATTTTCAAGACCTAGAGAAGAAGCATAATACTCAGCCAAGTGTATCAAAACTATTTTCGGCGGCTG
Organism: Galerucella tenella; assembly: GCA_910591685.1. Lineage (NCBI taxonomy): Eukaryota > Metazoa > Arthropoda > Insecta > Coleoptera > Chrysomelidae > Galerucella > Galerucella tenella. Next base: position 55,432 of record CAJUYH010000203.1, on the reverse strand, counting down.
CTAAGCAAGATGACGACGGACCTCGAGCTTCGTACAATATCTCTTTGTTAATTGCTCAAAAAGGCAAACCACACAACATCGGAGAAGAGTTAATTTTGCCAGCAATAAAGGAAATAATAACTACTGTGCTTCATAAACCGGCCGCAGATATTATCCGAAAAATTCCTTTGAGTAATAATTCTGTGCAAAGACGAATTGATGAAGTGGCTGAAAACATTGAAGAATCATTGTGCAATCATCTGAGGACTAGTCAATTCTCAATTCAGCTCGATGAGTCCACTTTACCAACTAATGAAGCGTTGTTGCTATCTTACGTGAGGTTTATTAAAGATGAGAAAATACGTGAAGAACTATTGTTTGCCAGAAATTTGGAGACAGATACAAAAGGCGAAACCATATTCAATACTTTGGAAAAGTTTTGTGAAGAGAAAGAGATTCCTTTGAAAAATATTATATCAGTTGCTACGGATGGCGCTCCGGCTATGACAGGGCGCCATAAAGGCTTCATAGCGTACTTAAAAAATAAAATTCCAGATGTCCTTGCTATACATTGCGTTATTCATAGACAACATTTGGTTGTATCCTGCAGTAACGACGACTTGTTTGCCTACTGCCAACATTTGGAAAACCTCCACATTTACTTCACCGAATGATACCAGGACATTTTAAACTTGGAAATACCAGACTGGGTGTTGGATCCGTTTTCAAATGTCAACACAGCAATGTCATCTCAGCTGGAAGAAGAACTTATAGAATTGACAACAAACGAAGAAATAAAAATCAAGTTCAAAAATTGATATCAAGAATTTTGGCTACAAAAACCGATCCCGCAATTGTACCCTGGATTGTGGTCAATTGTTCAACAATTCTTGATAGCATTCCCATCATCATATTTGTATGAACGTGGATTTAGTGCTGTGGCAACGCTGCTTACTAAAAAGAGAAATCGTTTGCGTGTTATCGAACGTGGCGACTTGCGGCTGTTTTTGAGTAAATTGGAACCTGATATCAACAAACTTATTGAACAGCATCAGATTCAACCTTCACATTAGTTTTTATATAAGAATTGATTATGTTTGTTTTATTTTCAATAAAAGATACTCTGTCCGAATACTATAAAGTTGCGTTTCAATAATCAGTTATAAGTACTTAGCGGTTTTTAAGTATGTTTAATCCTATACTCCCTGTGGTTAATGGACACCGTCCGAGACCATCTCTCTCACACACACACACACACAAGTATGTTTAAAAAGGGGGGCGTTAAAAAATAATTTATTCTTAAAGTGGGCAGTAGACAAAAAAAGGTTGGGAACCCCTGCTCTATACTATGTATGTATGTATGTATTTTGGGGTGACATTCACTGAGACCTAAAAGATCTATTGTGCCCTCTTACATCTACTTAGTTTCTGAGGTGAGTCTCAGAATTTTAGAATATCTGCAAGATTCAACCTGTTTTGTGCTTTTTCAGGTGTCCATTCAGGCGACAATGTCCCGTTAGAATCCCTGTTAAAACTCAGTTCTACTTTGACTTATGTATTCATTTAATCTCAACATGTTGTAGTCACCCAGAAGAATCTTTTATTGTATAAGCCCTACTAGATCTTTCCAATGGTCAGATCTTCTCTTTTTCTTGGCTTTACCTATTTCTTTCAATATTACATTGGGGCTGATTCCGCAAAAGGGTTCAGTCCCCCTCTTTGCTAGTTCATCTGCTATTTCATTTCCTTCTATTCCAGTGTGTCCTGGAATCAATAGTAAGGTGACTATATTGTTCTCACCTAGTTCATTGAGTTTGTCTAGGCTTTTCCACACCATTTTGGAACTGATTGCACAAGAGCTCAGTGCTTTAATGGCTGCTTGACTATCCGACATTATGATAATCCTTTGCCTTCTGTATCCTTTATCAATATTAAACTGGGCGAACTTTCTTATGGCGTGGATTTCCGCTTGAAAGATACTTGGGGTTTTTCCCAAGCTTTCAAAGTGTTTGGTTCCTGACCCGAACACTCCTATCCCAGTTCCTCCTATTGCTTTTGGGCCGTCTGTGTACCATTGAATAGCACTCTTTCCAAGTCTGGTAATGATTTATACTAACTTAGTATTGAATTTTTTTTTCTCTTCGTATACCTAATACATATTGAATTCAAATGTGTTTTTTCTACGTCATTGAAATTTTTTAATCATACCGATATCTTTTACTTTTAGTTCGCCCTCCATTTAGAAGAGGGCGCGGTTTCAGTTTATCTTATTACTGTTGTCGTGAACACTATCTATTTTATTGGTGTTTTATGGACCCGGATATGTAAAGAAAATTGTTCAACATACTGAATTTCACATTCAGTGCTAGAATATGTGTTAATGGTGTTATCATGCAATACGGTTATCTTTCCTATTTTTATGTTCTGTTTTTAATGTCTCTGGCTAATGTAATTTTATTTTCAAAAAATATTATCTTAGAAAGTACATACATACTATATCGACGCCCCTGCACACGGGATAGTACCAATAAATTTTATTTTGTAATTGATTGTTCGCAATTGTATTTTTATCCACTGACTTGTTTGACAAATATCGCTTCCGTAGTTGCGAGGAGAGCAGTAAACGGGCATGCATTAATTTAATGAATTTCGTAAATTATATTGTTGTGAAGTTGGAACTCGTTGACAGCTGCTATATCTCTTCTATGGTGCAATTTGTGCTATGTCCATTTGGCACTACATGACATTTAATTTAAAGATGAAAAGATATCCGTGTAACTGTAATTCTAATACATATTCGCTATTACCATCGGCGTAGCTAAGCTAAGTTTCGTAGTGTATTAGCGGTATTAGCCACCACAAGTTTTTAATTTCTGCAATATAATAATTTAAGATCCAATTTTTTAGTAGAATAGATGACTTTTTAATGGAACGAAATATACGATAAACAGTACCTATTGAATTTTGTTCTAAAGCAGGAAGAGAACGGTATATTCCTTCAATACTATCGATTTTTATGGGGTGCCTTTTCTTACCACCTTCACCACCTTTCGTCATCTATCCTACCTACATGGCCTAACCATCGCAGCCACTGTGCATGAATTTTACTTGTAATGCATAGTAACTTATACATGTCTTGGATTTCTTTGTTCGTTTTTCTCCACTGCCCCGCCTCCTCAATCCCTCTGTGAATTTTTCTTACAATCTTTTGTTCCCACCACTCTACTTTACTTTTATTCCTTTCATTTAATATCCAAGCTTCACTTCCCTATAAGGTAGGTGTGATCTTTGTTGTTCTTGTTAATAATTTTGATTTTATCATATTTTCTAGAGCTCCCAAGGCTTTCATTATCCGTTTGTCCATTTCCACATCTTCATCGCTTTTATCTGACACTATTACTCACAGATATTTAAAGTGACTTACTTTTGGAAAGGAATAGTTCTTACCATTGCTTGTTATATCTATTATCGTGTTTTCGCCAGCACCCATTTCTAAATATTTAGTTATTCCTTCATTGATATTAAGGCCACTTTACATCAAAAGTCTTGGATACAGTGCCTTCCGCCATAACTTTGTTTGAGGTTTCAGTAATTTTTCCCATTTTTTTAACGGCAGTCCCAGTCTGCTCATTGCTATGTACATGTTTTGACTGTCATACGCCTGTTTGTTTCATATGTTCTCCTCTATTTTCCTGGTCTCGTGGTAATTCAATAAAGATTCCATTTGTACACCTTGGTTTTCCGCACTTCCCTTTTCGCCATTTATTTATTTATTTATTTATTTATTTATTTATTTCCCTAACCTTTTCCCACATTTAGCGTTTCCTCAAAATCTTCAACCCACCTACGCTTCCTATCAAACATCCTTCTTTGTCTTTGTAATACTGACTTACTATTGTTTTAAATTTTTTATTTTTCTCAACTTTTTGTAGAAATTTCTAATGTTAGGTATTTATCATGTGACTTTCTATATTTTGCAGTTTTGATTTCCAATGGGAAGTATTCGTTTTGTTTTCTGTTTCTATTTACTTTCTTGTATTCAGTTCATCCGTATTTCTTCGCAACATTTGTAGTTTTGCTTTCTTCCTATTTCTGCTTTACATTCTTTATCAAACCAACCCTTCTCCTGCGTTTTTGTTGTAGCCAAATATTCACTTGCTGCCTCTCATTAATTTATTCTTTATCGATATCATCTTCTTTTTGGTAGTTTTCTAATTTCATTGTTAGTGCTGCTTGGAAGCTATTTTCGTTGTGCTGATCATTTAATTTAAGCGCACTAAATCTTCTTGTCGATTTTGGCTTTGCGTATTCGTTGTTTGATAGCACCATCTCGAGATTCATAATCACTAGGAAATGGTCTGAATTGATATCAGATCCTCTGTAACTTCTTATTTTTGTGAATGCTGTGGCATGTTTATTTTCAATGAGCATATGGTCAATTTGGTTTTTTGTTCTACCCTGTGGTGATATCCATGTACCCACTATTTTCATAGCATATTCTGTCGATATTTTCATTACAATTTTTCTGTTCACTTTTGCCACCCGTAACTTTTCTATACATTTCTTCATTGCCGATTTTAGCGACGAAGTCTCCTATAAATACTTTAATATAATATCTTGGCATTTTCTTTAATACTTCTTGAAAAAATATTCCTTTGTTTTCAGCCTTTTTCTTCACTTGTGGCGTGTATGCTCACTACTGATATTTTTCAGTATTTTCCTCTTATTCGTATATCCTATCTGATATTGCTTCCAAACCAATCATTTCATTTCATTCACCAATGTGCGGAAGAAATTAAAAGGCAGAAGAGAACATATCGTTCAATTGCCATCTTCAAAGACAGCCAAGCAGCGCTAAAGGCAATCAACTCCGTAGAGGTCAATTCTAAGCTAGTATTGAATTGTGTGCGGGCCCTAAACACACTGGGTGAGAGCAGCAATGTTACGGTAGCCTGATGGGTACCGGGGCACGAGGGTCATAAGGGCAACGAAAATCAATGCCATTCGTTGGGCCGGAACCCAGCTGCGGCGCTGCAAAAACCATAACAAGAATAGAAACAAAGAAGCGGGTCACCCACAAATCTCTGGAATGGTAGAGGAACTCACCAGGACAGAGGCAAGCTAAATAGTTCATATTAGAACAGTCGCCAAAATTTATAGCAGATCTGATGGCCATAGATGGGAAAACTGTCAAAGCTGTAGTGGGTCTGTTAACAGGGCATTGTAAGCTCAATAGGCATTTAAATGATGGGATTGACAAACGAAGATTTGTGCAGGTTTTGTCACCTAGAAGAAGAAACAGCAGTGTCAGTGCGATAGCCTAGCAAATGTGCGGTTTTTTGCATTAGGCGAAGAAAAGCCATTGGCGGAGAGCTATAAGAAAGGTTCAGTCTTCACGCTAATCGATTTTTTAAAAAGAGTCAGGCTGGAGAATGTAATCTAGAGTTTAGAGGACCACAACAGATCTGAAAAGGTCGCAGTATGGAATAGGCCAAAAGCCACCTCACAAAATCTATCTATCTATCTAGGTATTGTTGAAATTAGTGTGTGAAATGAATTTTTTTTAAATTTGCTTTTACTGTCCTGTATATCTGAGGAAGGATAAATTAATAGGGGATCATTTCGAGCAAAGCATTTTTCTTATATCCCTACAATAATGAGGATTAATTATAAGAGCTCTGTTGAAAGCCAAAACCTTCGCTTGTACCGTTTAAACTGCGTAATATCAGATACCTAGTTGCTAATGAAAATTAATGTAATGTTACCAAAGTTACAAGAAAATTTCCCAAACTCGGCATTATTACGGTATTCGGGGAGATGGGCTACGAAATAAGTTTTAGGTACATTCGTAGATATACGATACTCGGGAAAATTGTAAATTCCCAGAATTTTTAAAACTAATCAATATATCCAATTTGATGCAATTTTTAATGTTACACAACTATTGAAAAAACAATTTCGGTATTTAATATTATGAAAAACTATATTTTTGGTTATTTATAAGCAAAATATATATATTACTTGGTATTTGAAACCATGAAAACATTTTTGGCCTCCCGTATAAATTTTGTCTGGTGAGGTGGTTTCTTATCAGTGATAGTTTTCGCGTCTTAACATGTCAAACTGTCGGGATTTCTTATCGTTTCTCAAGCTCAGTTCCGAGATCTTAGGTATAATTCGTTTCTATCTCTCAAACTTGGAAATCCTATCACGTTAAATGTGTTAAAATTGCTGGTGTTGCATCAGACTCGAACAAGACTGATGTCTTTTTATAGAAATATCTGTCATATTGGAAACTGTCTCTTTTAGTAAACAAGAGATCAGTAAATAACACTATAAAGTCATCTAAATTGAATAGAAGAGTTCTATAAAAGATCAATGCAACCAATGTAACAAAATAAAATGACCAAAATTACGTTAGACTTAAGCTTTCAAGGTCTTGCGGTCTCCGACTTTCAATAAAAGCTAAATTACAAAGAAATATGGACTTTTTCAAGGAAAATTTATTATGTACTGCATATATAAAAATATTTTGTTTACAATATATTATCTCTCCACTATGAATATTATTTTGATTGAACTGAAACAATACAAAAACAGGTTCAACAAAATTATTTTTCACGTTTAGTAGTTCCTGTCAACCAATCGCATTTATCATACCAACTTACATTGAAGCCCGATCTGATTATTGGAAAGAAGGGCTAAGCTAAGACAATCAAAGATACTTCTGGGTGAGTGCAACCTGTTGAGATCAAATGAATGCCTAAGTCAGAGGAAAACTGCACAAAGTGTCTTAAAAGCAATAGAAGGAACTGGGATAGGAGTGTTCGCAGGGCCGCGCCGCCCATGTGTGCGAAGTGTGCGGCACACAGGCGCAAAAGCAATAGGGGCGCCGCAATCGAAATTATTTTTTTCAAACTTACACAACATTATTATATTTCTTTGAAGTGGAGTATCGATAAATAAATAGGTATAATAGACGAAATGCCTCGTAAGCAACAAAACATAATATTGTGCTCATTGTACAAGTTTCCCAAGATAATATTCACGTTTGTGGTTCAATTTTACTCTTTGGGCGTTAGTTTACAATAATTACGAGCTCAGCGTTAAAATCAAAAGAGCCGCCATGAGTTTGTTTGAATGAATTTATGAACGCAGCCCGACTTTAAGAAACGAGAGCATCAAAACAATAATTGATTGAACAGTCATTCAATCGAAAGTGTGTGCAAGGTACTAATAACAATAAATAGTTTGTGTTTTACTGGATGTTTCATATCAAGATTTAAAAAAAGAAATTATTTGGTGTTACCAGAATTTAATAAGGAAAAGAAAACAAGAAGAAGAACGTGATAAAAAGGCAACTAAAATAGGTAAATATTTTACGGCTCTAGCTACCATCCACTTCCAAAGAACCATTAGACAGAAACCAGTCATTTTATTGATGAAGGTGTTGTAAAATCTGATTCAAAAAACGTTTGCACTAACAAATTTAACAACAATATTCATCGGAAGGCCATATTAGACCATATAGACATACACAAAAACTATTGAAGATTTCGAAAACAAAAAAAGCTAGAAGAGTGGAAATAATATAATTTGAATATGTTTATTTATATTTTCACACATTTTAGACTTTTGTTGTTTTTTTATTCATAGCATACGTAATAGTTAAATAGAACATCATACATAAAGTATGTATAGTTTGTTCAACCATCCTTTGCCGTTACGTCATACATTGTCCATCTCATTCATGAAATGGATGAGACGGAATTATGACGACATTAACGTATTTCTTAACTAATGTAGACATAAATTTTATTTGTTACTTTTGACAGTTCAGTTGTCATATTTTGAAAACAATTCTTAACATAATATGTCATTGATTTTAATTTTGAGAATAAGTGTAAAATAACATTCAAATAATATAAGACAAACGCAAAACAGCAGAATACGTCACCGATTATAACGTAAGGGCAAAGGATGGTTGAACAAACTATAAAAATTCAATTCGCGTTTAATTTTTCGAATTAATTGGCAAGTGGAAGCGAACTGGTTTTACTTATTCAGGAAAATATTACCTGATTATATAAAACTAGAGAGCATTTATTTCGGTCAATGAAAGAGTGGACTACGAAGCAAAAGCGGCATGTAGAATATCTAAGTTAACTAAAACCCAATCATTTTCGGACTTCATAAATAGCCAAAAAGAATTAGCCCACACACGTTGGAAAAACTATTATCAAAATATTGCAAAAACAAACAGCAATCAGTATTTCCATCTATATCCGCAACTCCCCCAACCCCTTAAATTTAGATTATAGCAAAAGACATCAGGGAATTCTCACACGTTTAAAAGTGAATCATGGACGTTTTCGGGCTCATCTACACAAAATAGGTATTTTCAACACACATTTTTGTACTTGCGATAATATATCAATAGCTGATTTCAACCATATTTTTTTTTGCATGTGAGGATCGACTGACAGAAGGAACAGAACTTTATAATTCTCTCATAGCCTACAACTTTCCCATGCCTGTTCACTTCTGGCAAAAAACGAAAAGGCTATTTTTGACCTACTTATACGGTTTGTGGTGGACACCGTCCGAGACCATCTCTCTCACACACGAACAAAATTAACAAATAAGAAATAAAATTATATTGAAACATTAAGATTCGTGGAAAAAAGGCGCTTCATAGGTTTCGCACACAGGCGCTGTGAGGTGTTGGCGCGGCCCTGAGTGTTCGGGCCAGGAACCAAACACTCTGAAAGACCCCAACTATATTTCAAGCGGAAATCCACGCCATAAGAAAGTGCGCCCAGTTCAATATGGATAAAGGGTAGAGAAGGCAAAGGATTATTATAATGTCGGATAGTCAAGCAGCCATTAAAGCACTGAGCTCTTGTGTAATCAAAAGGATGTGGGAATGCCTAGACAAACTCAATGAACTAGGCGAGAACAATATAGGCACCTTACTATGGATTCCAGGACACACTGGAATAGAAGGAAATTAAATAGCAGATGAACTAGCAAAGAGGGTGACTGAAATACCTACCTTTCTGGGGGGCTGAACCCTTTTGCGGAATCAACCCCAATGTTATATTGAAATAAATACGTAAAGCCGAGAAAAAGAGGAGATCTGACCATTGGAAAGATTCTAGTAGTAGGGCTTATACAATCAAAGACTCTTTTGGGTGACTACAACCAGTTGAGATCAAATGAATGCATAATTAAGTCAAAGTAAAACTGCGCTAAGAGTTTTAACAGGGATCCTAACGGGACATTGTCGCCTGAATGGGCACCTGAAAAAGCTCAAAATAGTGAAGGAAGGAGAATGTAGATTTTGGGCATGGAAGAAGAAACCTCCATCCACATACTTTCCAGCTGCCCAGCACTTCAGAATCCTAGAGCACAGCACTTGGGAGATTACTGGATAGAAGAGGAACATTTACCTAAGTTGAAGCCTGTAGATATCCTAAAGTTCCTCCGGGAAATAGAACTAAAGGAGCTACTAGTTTCTGAAGCTCTCCTCAGAAACTAAGTAAGGTGGCACAAAAGATCTTTTAGGTCTCAGTGAATGTCACCCCAAAATACATACATACATACAAAGGGATACAATAGATTTTTTGGGTCTTAGTGAATGTCGCCCCAATTTACACACTGATTTCTCCCTTGCCGACTGGATTTTGTTAAAGCCTTAAAAATTGAAAATATATGACCTAGATTCTCTATTCAGTATACTACAAATATTGCTTACGAACCACTCCACAGTATATTCACAATGTCTATTTTCTTCTGGTTTATCCAGTGTGTCAAGTTTCAAAAAATGCACATAATTTTAACTGTTAAATTGCACACAAAAAATAACGTATGAATCAAAATAACACAATATGTGAAACTGTGTAAATAACTATAACAAAACGCCAATAGTAGGTATATTGTGAAACATAAAATGAGCTTTAGTAGCCCGAGACTATTAGATGCATGAACGAGCGTAGAGAAGCGAGGGCAGCTAAAGCGTTTCCTGCATGTGTAACATACAACTGTTATTCGCTTACCGAATAAACTGAAAAATAGGAATAAAAAATAAAAAATTTACATGAAACGTCAAAATTACAAGTGACAGATGGTGAAAAACTGAATTGGGCACAAATCATGAATCCGAGCTGTTCCGAGCGTTACCGAAAAGAAGAGGAGGCTTACTCCAATGGTTTGGTAAACGTTCCCAATGAAATGCCAGCTATAATGACACGTTTAGGCATCACTTAACACTTATGTACCATGTGTTTAGGGACCTGTATAGACCGCGCACGGGGGAACAAAGAAACTTTACCTCCAGCGTATGTATAGTGGCCTGCGAATAGGCGAAATAAAAATTCACCTTGGAGTCCGGTCCTGACAGTAGTTAGAACCACACATTTTATTTCGTGTCCTACGAAAATTCATAATAATTAACGTTTAAAGTCTAATCAATAGTTCTAAAGTGTACCCATAGTACCTATTTTCTATCCTTCCTGTGAGTTGGCATGGCAGAGGATGAATATAAACATGTATTAAGCTTTAGAAGACAAATCTATATCTCCCCTCCCACTCCAACTACTCCAGAATCAATCCTCATAAATTACGACAACACACCATATAGAATATTCCTATCATTGGACAATCTAAACTGCCCGCATTGTAATCAAACGAGCCACTCCTCAGCTGAATGCTCTCTTGCACTCCAATCATCCGATAATGTTGAAACAATGGAAATCGCTAAAACCACTTCGAAACCCTCAGCCCAATCTACTACAAATAATATTCCTGAAAATATTTCAGGTGCAACAGAATCACCCAATCTCCTAAACAATCAAACATCCAACATTCCTATAAATTACCACAACACAGACAACCCTAACCCTTCCTGGTAGCAGAAACCGAACACATACCACCCCAAAAAACGAATAAAAGGCCCCTTTCTATTTCAACTCCACCCACCCCCGACTCACCAAACAGTCTATAACCAAATATTTTCCACAAACCAATAAATATGCCAAAAAAGAAAAAAAAATCGTCCAAACAAACAACCGAATCAGATTTAATCTTATCCCTTGAAACTGCAAAGTCATTGTTTGAATCCGAAAATTGTATACTCAACATAACTGAAACTGCTGATCTTCTTGAAAATGTTAAAGGTGCACAAAACGTTATTGCAATAGCTAAAAACTACACTGATGAGGTCGAAGGTCTAATAGCATTCCTTATCAAATTACTTTCTCTCATTAAAGAAAAAACCCTTAAATCAAGAATAACTCGTGTGAGGAAAAAACTAAGTAAACAGCTACTTGAAGGTTACACAGATGACAGTGACACTCAAACCGACGACTACGATTCAACACAACCACTTTCAAACAGCATTCCAACTAGTATATCCAAAACTGAAATGGCAACCAATAATCCCTTAAGTTCATTATTCAGTGGAATTTAAACAGGTACTTCACCCGATTGGATATGCTTAAATTACTTATCCAAGAGAACTCCACATCTATAATTGCCCTTCAAGAAACTCGTTTTACCCAATCGCAGCATTGCCCTGGAAACTTCACGGGATATTTTTATAATAGACCTAACCAAACTATTGGTAGTGGAGGCGTTGCCATTTTCGTAAAAAACAATTTAGAATCAACCCGAATACGCATACGAATACGAATACGAATATGCATGTTCACTGGAGAACTTTCAGCTATACTACATTCCTTAAAATTGCCTGCGCCCAATAATAAAAAAATTTTGGTTATTACCGACTCTCTAAGTGCCGTGCAAAGTTTAAAATCCGTCTACTCAAACCACGAAGTCATTCTAAGAATCAAGAACCAACTTTTCAAACTCCAGTCCGATATTAGGAATATATCCTTCTTATGGGTACCATCACACACCGGTATAAAGGGTAACGAAGACGCCGATATCTCAGCTCAAGAATCAGTCAGCCACAGTCATACCCCAAAATTGGAGCTGATACCACACCAAGACCACAAAGCAACTGTCAGGAGCTTTGTTGTAGATAAGTGGCAACATAAATGGAACCTTCAGAACCATAACAAAATGCATGAAGAAGTGACAAATGTGAGAGAAACCCCCTCCCTACCGACTACAAGAGCTGAACAAATTAAAGCTACCCGATTAAGGATTGGACACACAGCCTTAACGCACAAATTCATACTAAATAAAGAAGACCCACCTCAATGTTCCCAATGTAATGAAAATATGTCCATTAAACATATTATCCTAGAATGTCTCCAGTTTGCAATTCAACGAAGGCAGCATAAGATCCCAACTCCTTACAGTTAGTTCTCGGAGACCAAATCAACGATTCCTTAAAATTCTTCAAAGCCATCATCATGTACAATTTATAATCATAATGTAACTGATATGTACTGAACTGCCAATAACTCTAGTGGTTGACGCAGTATGTTAAATAAAATAAAAAAAAATTCACCTTATTCGGAGTGTGCGAGAATATCAGAGATAGGCTTAACCTCCCTTGCCTCTTCTAACGAGCCGCCACTGTTATTGAGTACACTTTAATGAATAATAAAGTCTTCTAATGTAGTGTAGATTTAAATTAAATTTAGTAAATAAGTTTCCTACTGTTTTTGCCAAATTCGTTTTGATTTTTAATTTGAAAAATTAACATGGTAAGAGGTTACTGAACATGGGCGTAGAGTTTCAAGAGTTTTTACAAGTGAAAAGGGACGGGATGACATGTGACAGGTGTTTGTATCGTAAAATAGATGAATAATGAATGAAATAATACTGCCAGATAGCAGGCTGGACATTTTCAGTGACCCATACTGTATATTACACTCATCTCGGTTTGTTCATGAATTGAGAGACGTTCTGTTCTCATCAATAAATTATTTTCCATAATAACTTCCTTCACTGTTCTATATTTACCAAAAAAAAAATGATTAAAAATAACTGATTAATAAAGTATCAAATATTTAACGGAAAATGGTTGTATTTAATACGTATTAACAAAGAATTTCTGTGGTGAGCTCGTGCTACTTTTTATCCTCGAATGATGTCCATATCTGATCCCTTTTTCAGAAGTTTAGACAGTCCAAATTCCTAAAACTCGAGTGGAAATATTTTGGGAGTCCGTAAACGTCCCGAAATTTGACTTTTCGCTCCTAAGCTGAATTTAAAACGTACAGCAAAGGCCGCTCAGGCAAGAACGTAAATTGGATTAAAGAAACATGTACTATAGGCATTGTATAAGGATATTTATAATGCTAAATGCTAATTGTCGTAAAAGTTTTAGTACAAACTAGTGAAATCCTCAATCGTATAAATCACCAAAAGTAATATTAATGTTCAGGGTATTCAATTCCATAATTTTTCGCCTATAAGGAGCCAATATTCGTCACTAGTTTGTTGATGTGAAAGATTTTCTCCATTTGTTTGTCAACATAATAAACAAACGTACACGGAAAACTTGTAAAAAAATGGCCAATTCCAATGTTGTCACATGTACATGATTCAGTTAAACAAAATCACACACAAAAAATTATTTGAATTTAGATAGACTAATATCTAATATTTATGTAACACAATTTTTCATATTTGTGCTTCGAGCTATAGAAAATGTATCTAAGGTAAGTTAGTAACTCTTCCAGGTTTTTAAACAGAGTAGGGAATGAAGAATTTTATAACTTGAATAGGTAACTGTTTCAAACGAAAGTCCACTATTGACTTTTGATTGGTACCTGGAAAAGTTCGTTAAGGCAAGTTACTGAATGCTAGACTGATTTGTAAAACTGCCACGATATGAGACATAGCTCGTTTAGCTCTAATCCGTCTGCCCCTGAAGAAAAATAAAACTACCAAAAACTTTAGTCAACTTTTCTTATTGCCGCATTTTCCGTACACGGGGACTCTCGGAATTGATAGCAGCTTAGGATATATATTTCAACAGATATCTAAGGAAATAAAAATAAATAAAAAAGTTTTATTATAGGAACATATAATTTCTGCAGTTTTCTTTCATAAAATTTACTATATATTTCACAGGAAAAACAGTGCCACCAAATTAATAAAGTATGGAAGTCCAACAATAAATTCCTAATTCGCCTTCAATGTACACCAATTTTTAGATCAATTTGTAAATATCAAAATGCAGGGTTGGACTGGGAAAAAAAGTCAGCCCGGTCAACATGGCCTGCCAGATAAAATTTACAAAAATGTAAAGTACATTAGTAGTTTTTAACAGTTTTTAAGGCTAAACTAATGGACCAATAATTAGAAAAAAATCCACTTTATTAAAGACACTTTTAAAAAATTTGTAAGGAAGATATAAAAATTGAAAAGTTTTTGTACCTATTTTAAAAAAGTTACACAACAAATAACTAATATTGCAAGTCTATCTTTTAAATCAATGGTTTGTTTAGTTTAATACATAAGCTAACCCCTTAAAAGAAGTGATTGTTTTAACTGATTTGTCGGCTACTTTGTCAATGATAGAATTAACATCTAACTTCATAAGAGTTTCTTTTTCTGAGCTCAGCCTAAATGACTCTAGTTTAGATTGGCACGAGTTACTTCTTAATCTACTTTTGATGTACTTTAAAACTGACAAGTAATTGTAAGCAAGGCCCAGGCTAATGTAAGACCAGTCAGTAAGTTGTACCTCTGCAAAAGTCTGTAGCAACAAATACAACAATTTTGACATGAGGTACACAAATTTGTTGATGAAATTTGATCATTCTCTTCCTCTTCAATGAAATCTTCCTATTCGTCTTCTTGCTCTTTAATGCTACACGCTTCTAAGCTGGACTTTTTGATAATGTCCCGGTTATCTGCCAAACTCTGATGTTATTTTTTTATATTTTCGGGAGAAGCTTTGTAATAAGAGTTTTTTGCTCAACTCTTCAAACACTTGAGGGGTCCAGTAAAGACAAATCAGCAAGATTTTATCTTGCTCCCCTACCCATTGCTCCTGATGACGTATTAAGCTGAGAGGACCGTTCGTAATATTATATATATTATAATTCAAGTTATTTATTATGTGAACCGGCCAATTTTATGCATTGAATGGAGCGACCCTGTCAAAATGGATTTCCACTTCGAAATTCTACTAGATGATACAAGATTGAGTAATTTATGTGCAAAATTCAATATAATCGATTCCAGATGGTCTTACAAGCTAAACATTTTTCTCAACAGATATTTCTTATTCATTTTTGGATCAATTTTGATGATTTTCACAACAAAATGCTTCTAGTCTGCAATATTAAGCCATTTATTTTTGTATTTTTGTGGTATATTCATTATATTTCGTTATTTTTTCTGAAATCAAATCACAACCTTTTATCATTATGTTTAAAAAATATAATTGTAACTGGAACGCTACCGAAACGTTGAAAAAAAATTGTGGTATAATTTCCCAAACTAAAGTAAATTTTTATATTACGCCTTTGTTATAGTTTCATATTATGTGTGGTTAGCTGTAGCCATAGTGATGAACATGCATTTCCACGTTTTGCAAAAATCCCAGATTTGTGGTTAATAACTATCTATTCATTTTTTTTATGAATGTTTTGTTTGCTCGCTGGCTGTTCATTTCAGAGCTGTTAATTTTTGTAAATTTTATTATCTGAGGATTTCATATTATACAGATTGGAATATCTATGCGTATTGTTCACTCAAGAGTCTGTTCAATTTCCCTTTATAAATGGCGGACATTGGGTTGAAACCCAAAGACCAAAAAGAAATGGATCGATTAGTATCATCAGAAGTGGGAAGCTCGACCTCGAAGAGACATGGGACATTTCAATTTCCTGTACTCAACTAGAGCATGAAGGAACTTTTATATGGAGTGTTGTACTAGATAAACAGTTGTGCAAACAAAGAATGTGTCTTGCTTTTGAAAATTATTTTATAAAAACTAATAATATTGTCGATAATCCTAACGCAAAGTAGGAAGGCGTTTATTTAAAAGTGCTAGTTTTTACTTTACTCTAAAAAGGAGATGAATAAAATAAGAATATAGTAAATATATAATCATTATAAAATTTTAAATGATATACAATGACTGTCAAAATGTTTGCACGTACGTCTGTTTACAGTCTCAGTCGACGTCGAATGTTTTCAATGATATTAAAAGCAATAAAAATAAAATTGATCAAAATATTTATTTTATGATCGAATTAAATATTTACAACTATGGAATTTGGTTGGTTATATGAAAACAATACTTAAATATATAGAAAACAAGATATAAGTACTCGCAGGATAAAATTTACGATACATGATAAAGTAAAAGTTGTATAACTATCTTTATTTATTTTTGAGATAATTGTGTTCGGGAAATAAATTGGTTATTTTATTAAATTATGATAGATTGAATAGATGAGGCTTTTACTTTTGATATAGATCCATACTAAATGATGAAATAAAACAATTTAATTTGTTAAAATCTACATTATATTATGTTATGTACACATAGATTCAAAAGTTTTGCATCACCCTAAATCTCCGAAAAAAAAATGTGTTCATTATAAATGGATCAGAGATTAATCAAATAATTAGTTTCAATAAAAAAAAACGTGTATATTTGTCAAAAATTTTTATTATCCAATAATAAACTTGCTTTAAACATAAAAAGTATTCTTAGAAATTAAATAAATTAAATACAAATTAATTCTTTTTAAAGAAAAGGTTAAGTGAGAACCTGCATGAGAACTTTTAATAAAGAGTATTTTCACCTCTAGAATTCATGCAAGCTTGAAGTCGCCTGCCCATGCTGTTTACCAAATTATTGATATTCTGTTGAAGAATATTTCGCCATTCTTCTTGGGCCGCATGAACAAGCTCTTGTACACTCCTGGGTGGATTTCTGCATGCTGCCACTGCCCTGGCAAGCATGTTCTATGGGATTCATGTCAGGAGATAGGGCAGGCCAGCTCAAACGATTGATCCCTTCAGTTTCAAGATACTCATTTACAGCTCTGGTCCGATGAGGTCGGGCGTTATCGTCCATAAAAACGAAGGAATTGCCAACAGCTGCGCGCCATAGTCTCACGTGAGGATGTAGAATCTCTCTGAGATACCTATCACCAGTCATCGTTCCCTCCACATGAATTAATTCTGTGCGATCATTTAACATGATACCAGCCCAAAACATAGCACTTTCTCCTCTGAAGGGCGGCACGGGGCGAGCATGGGCAAGCTGAGCAACTCTCGTTGGATCCCGCCACACACGTATTCGATGGCTATCTTGTACCAAACAAATCCTTGTCTCGTCGGAAAAAAACACCGAATTCCAAAATTCTTCAGGCAAGGCCGCGTGTTCTTGAGCCCACTGTAGTCGGCGAACTCTGTGCTCAGGTTGTAGTCTGGGCACTCTTATTGGTCGGCGACACCTCAAATCTGTTGTAAGTATTCGTCTTCGTAATGTCGAGATCGATACTTGAACTCCCAACGCATGTCTCATATCTCTTTGGAGTGCTGGTATTGCCATGGTCGGGTTTCTTCGGATAGTTAAGTGGATATAGCGGTTCTGCCGCTGATTAGTAACACGCCTTCTACCGCTTCTAGATCTATCACGAAGAGAATTGGTCTGGAGATACCGGTTCCATACATGAGACACATCACTTTGCCAAACGCCAACTCTGTTTGCCACGAACCTTTGAGAATGACCTTCTTCAACTAAAGCCACTATTCTTGCAAGGTCAATCTTACTTATGACTTGACGATTCATGTTTGCTCTAAAAATCGTAAAAATCAAATGCCTTGAATGTTAAAATGATCGCACTAAAAATGTTATCTTACAAAAAAAAACTGTAAAAATCTGTATATTGCAAAAAATATGGAACATATTGAAATGGTAAACATTGGCAAACAAGCCAACAAAAAATTGTTAGCGCAAAAAAATTCCTTCGCATCCGAAGAAGGTGATGCAAAACTTTTGAATCTATGTGTATTTAACAAATTGATTATTATTTCATCATAAATTACAATAGATTTTACTGAAGTTTTTGACAACTTGTGTACCGGTAACTGTATTTTTTCTTTTTTTAATATGTATCATAAATCCTCAGGATTTGACGGTATAAAAGATGAAACTCTAAAACTAGTAACAAAATAGATAGCAGAACCTTATCTTAAAAAAATAATAATATTTTTCAAGGTGGGAAAATTCATTTAGCACTGAAACTCTCTATTGTAACGTCTATATTTAAAAATGGGGCAAGAACTAGATGAACAATTAATAGGCCAATTATCAGTCTTACAAAGGTTACTGATGAGATGTTCAAAAATGCTCCAAAATTAGTAATAAAAAAAAATAGCAAAAATAATTAAAAAAAATCTAGTTAGTCAGTGATAAAAATATTTTAGAAAGTACCTTATATCTGTATATTTTTAACTGTGGCGTCAGAAAATAATTTTGATATAATTATATTTTCTTATTAATATTTTATTGTACTTATATATACAGGTAATTTAATTTTTTTTATTCATGAGGTACATCTATGCATTCTTTTCTGAATGTATTTAATTTTATATGGTTAATACAATTATTATTATCATTTCTGTGTTAGTATTGTTGTGTTTTGAAAGTAAAATTAATGTTTTTCTTCCACTTCGTGTTTATGTAGAGTCGTAGAAGCATTTTTTGTAAATATGTGACCGTTAAGACAATTTTCTAAATTTATATAAATTTTTTTGTAGCTTAAATAGGGTACAGAATATACACTGTGTCCACTTTGTTAATATAACGAAAAAAAGTTATTCTGCATGGTGTAAAAACTGAAATACAACAATCAGATATTAAAATGTTTCACTCGTTTACGAGGTATGATGAAAAATATAAATTTTACTCAAGAGCCAATCTAGTATTGGTTTTTGATTACACATTATCTCCTTATTGAATAACTTATTTACTAACCGAAACTGGTCTTTGAGAGATACCTCTTGTAATTTCGACCTAAATGAGACAATAGAAACCCATTTTTCATTAAGATGCAATTCAATGTTCGTTGGAGCCTATAGCTTGGGAAGTAGTTGTTTCTATTGTAAAATAAATTTTTCAATAAAATCAGAAGATGCTGTGTTTAATTTATTAGCCTGTATACCCAAGAAGATAATTCAAATAAATCATATATCCACCACAGTACACCAGTGGTCAGTGATCAATGAAGGATAGGAGGGTTTTTATGAATCCTTGGTATAATAGAGATACACAATAGCCCCGGACGTTGATGACAGGTATGGACCCCGTTATACGTTAAGTTCGTAATCATGGTTAACTCATTATGCTATAACGTCCGGTAGATAAACATTGATGAAGGATTAGTATATGCGTCCACGTCGGACATTATATATTCCATTAATATAAATTAAGCAACTATTATATTCTATCCGTTTTCATATAACCCACTATTTTTCAATTCATTGACTATTATTATGCACGTAAATATTTATATCATATTATTGTTCAAATACGGGACTAGATATTTGAATGAAGTGAACAGTTCAATATAAAACCATCACTGCCAGCGTTATGAAATATAAGGACTAAGGACAGCCAAGAAGTAATAATCGAATATTTATTGAATAGGTAAACTCGACGGAGGAAGTTAAGGGTTCTCTAAAATTAATAAGTAAACTGGGCTAGAGGAGCTGTTACTCTAATCTCGTAATCCGTAATGTGTCCAAGTTTTCATTCCGTTCATTTGAATATTTATTTAAATGGAAAACCAAGGTGACTAAAAATTTTAATTTTGGCTGTCACGACAATAGAAAAATGTTCCTTACAAAGTATTGGATATTTTTCAAGAAAAAAGTTGTTACATAAACATTTAAATAATATCATGGCAGATATAATAATACTCCACGCTGGAAACGAAAACGGATTTATAGAGGGTGCTTAAGCAATATTTCGTTCAAAAACTCAACTTAGTGATTATCATGGGGAAATTAAACATTTCACATCATGTTGATTTCTTTAATGTCAGTGTTTGTCTTTGAAAATACGTTCATTACTAAAACATTTTATTTTATTGCTTGTGTTTTTATTTTTATTATATTTATTATTTGGTAACTCAGTAATAACCTCACCACTTTTATGGTGGAAATCCTTACTTATTCGTGAAATCTACATATATATAAAAATTCTTAGCCTACTATAGAACCAAACAAAATTTCAATGTCAAAATATTTTATAACTCAACATATTCTCCTCTTAATTGGATACATTTATTACAACGAACCTGCAACGTCTCTAGACCTTTCAAAAAAATGCTTCTTCTTGCTCTGCAAATCAGACCTCCACAGCTTTTATTACCTCCTCGTTGGAAGAAAATTTACGACCTTTTAAACTTTTTTTCAGTTGAGGAAAGAGATGATAGTCGGACGGAGCCAAATCTGGTGAATAAGTGGTGTGTTCTAGTAATTCAAACCCTAAATTACCAATTTTTTGCATGGCAACATGAGATTTGTGTGCAGGGGCGTTGTCCTGCAGAAACAAAACACCTTTGGAAAGCTTTCCGCGTCTTTTCTCTCCAATTTTTTCACGTAGAGTGGTCAGTAATGTCGAATAGTAATCTGCGGTTATTGTTCTACCCTTATCCAAAAAATCAACCATGATTACTCCATGGCAATCCCAAAAAACTGAAGCAAGAACTTTTCCAGCAGATTTTTGGACACGAAACTTCTTAGGTCTGCTTACCTCTTAACCCTTTTAAATACAGGTACTTGATGATTTTTTCGATTTTCACAACTTCGGTGGACATCTTTTTTCTTTTAATTTATTGCGTAACTCTGATTTACTTTTTTGACGTCCAACTTCACACTGACACTTCTAATGAGTTATTGTTCGTTGCTATGGTAACGCAATATTTTGTTTATGCATGGAACTTGGCAGGCTCACTAGATATCAATACATCCCCGTATTCATAAATGTAATTTACAAAAAACACAAATGGAAAAAAAGTATTGAAACTTTGTAGTTTTCATTTAATATATTGTCAAATTTTCTACATATACGTTTTTTGTTTACTTCAGTTATTTTCTTCATGAACACAACTTTATTTTGCTTTTGCTATAGATATAAATTTTAACAAACTTTCCAAATAATTGAAAACATTATTATTCAACTTCTTAAGTAATCTTATTTTATTTATAGTTCGAACGAGGAGCAAATATTTCTCGAAATAAAACCCAAATACCAATTTAGGGCAGTTATTACTCTGGAATTACGTAATCAGAAGACGTTATGCTTGTCGAACTTTTCGAATAAAACTTTTGTGATTTTGGAGCAGAGTAAGAATAATTTATGAAAGAAAAATTTTACGTTCCCATTTAACAAGGCATTTATTAGAACCTTATCTGTGGGTAATTATGAAGGAGAGATCATTAAAATATTTTATTTGAGAGAAGTGGACGTAAAGTGTTTAAAAGATGAGCGGTTTTTATTATTGAGAAAGTCCAGATATACTTCGAGATTAGTCAGAACTTCACAAATTGCCCAAAGAAAATTTCAGGATCTTTTAAGTTTTCATCATTGAGACGGTTTTAAAAAGGCAACCACTTTTAAATAAATCCTAAATTCTTCAACATTTTTCTCTGCTAAGCTCTTCAGTTGTTTTCTTTTTACCTACAACATCATCTACACTGAGAGATGTACGTACGCTGTACAATTTTAAAAATATCTAGCATTAATCCTTAAAAGCTGTTTCAGTCCCCCTCTTTTCTAGTTCATCTGCTATTTCACTTCCTTCTATTCCAGTGTGTCCTGTTTTTGCCCAGGCATGCACTCACCATTTTGGAACTGATTACACTGGAACTCAGTGCTTTAATGGATGTTTGACTATCCGACATTATGATAATCCTTTGCTTCTACAGGGTGTAACAAAAAGGCAGGTCATAAATCATACCACATATTCTGGGGCTAAAAATAACTCGATCCAACCCAAGTTACCCTAGTACGAATGTGCATGCGAAAAAAGTTATAACCCTTCGAAGTTACCAAATGAAAATAGATTTTTTCAAATATCTCGACAGTTATTCGACATATTATAATGAAAGTTGACAAGTGGCTTTCTTATGATAAGAGCATCATCTTAAAAAAAATTGAGAAATTATTGCACCCCGTTAAAAATTTATGGGAGTTGAGATCCCCTAAACCCCCCAAAATTTTTGTGTACGTTACAATTTAATGCTTATTGTGGCACCATTATTCAAACACATTATTTTTGAAACTTTTTTGCCCCTTGGCACTTTTTACAATTATCAGTTTTTATCGAGATACGGCCTATTTTTCATTAGGCTTCAAAAACTGTGTATTATTATTTAGTAAACAACCGTTGTTACTAAGGATACAATTAGACATTGGATCAACAATTGTCAATAATACATTTGAAGCTTTCAACTTTTGTGTGTTTAAGAGGAACTAACTTTTCTAATAACAATGGAAAACACGTTTTCAGAAATGGCAGATATGCATTTAATTTTGGGTAAGTTTCGTCATGTTGAATTAATATTTAAGATACTTATCGATAATTTTGATAACACAGGTGAATGCCGGGGAAATAGCGCAGCAGCTGTAAGGTTTTATGCGGAAAAATATCCCAATCGAAATACACCAGGTCGTCGATTATTTATCTCCATTGATCGTCGTTTACGGGAAACAGGTACATTACGACCACAACTTGCTGGTAATAGTGGTCGTCCGAAAGTGGATGCAGACGATGAGGAGATTTTGGAAGCAATTGAAGAAACCCCTCAAAGTAGTACAAGAGTAGTAGCTGCGCAATTAGATCTGTCTCACATGATGGTTTGGAGAAGAATAAAGGAACAGCAGCTTCATCCTTATTATTTAACAACCGTTCAAGAGTTGCTAGATGAAGATTATCCTAAAAGAATGGGATTTTGCGATTGGTTGTTGACGGAAAACACTCAGAATGCCAACTTCATTAACCATATTTTATTTACTGACGAAGCCACCTTCAACAGAAATGGCATTACGAATCACCATAACGAACACATCTGGGCCGAAGAAAACCCTCATGGAAAAAAAAGTCACTCATCACCAAAGAATGTTCAAAGTCAATGTTTGGCTAGGAATTGTGGACAACAATCTAATAGGGCCAGTATTTCTTCCAAACAAATTAAACGGTGAAAATTATTAGCATTTTTTACAAAACGAATTATCAGAGTACTTGGAAGGGGTAAAACTCAGAATAATACAAAATATGTGGTACTTACATGATGGTGCTCCAGCACATTACACTAACGAAGTTAGGCAACATCTTTGCGAGCAATATCCTGGACGCTGGATTGGAAGGGGTCCTGATGCACCTATTGCTTGGTCACCCAGAGGTCCAGATCTGAACCCTATCGACTTTAGCGTCTGGGGTTGCATGAAGAACGATGTGTATGCTGTAGAGATTATGAGAGAACAACAACTGAGGAATAGAATCCTTGAGGTTGCAATTAGATATCGTCAGAAGCCATTGATTTTCCAGAATATTCGGTTTTCGTTAGTAAAACGGTGCCGATTGTGTATTCAAGAAAATGGGTGCCATTTCGAACATCTAATAAAAACTACACATTTGTAAATAAATAAGATTCAATCAAAAATTTGGGACCCTCGAAAAAATTCATTTTAATTCACTTTCATTTTTGTTACTCGAAATTTTTGAAGCCTGAAAAAGTGCCAAGGGGCAAAAAAGTTTCAAAAATAATGTGTTTGAATAATGGTGCCACAATAAGCATTAAATTGTAAGGTACACAAAAATTTTGGGGGGTTTAGGGGATCTCAACTCCCATACATTTTTAACGGGGTGCAATAATTTCTCAATTTTTTTTTAAGATGATGCTCTTATCATAAGAAAGCCACTTGTCAACTTTCATTATAATAATATGTCGAACAACTGTCGAGATATTTGAAAAAATCTATTTTCATTTGGTAACTTCGAAGGGTTATAACTTTTTTCGCATGCACATTTGTACTAGGGTAACTTGGGTTGGATCGAGTTATTTTTAGCCCCAGAATATGTGGTATGATTTATGACCTGCCTTTTTGTTACACCCTGTATATACTTTATCAATATTGAACTGTGCAAGGTGTCAGCAATCTCTTGCAACTTTACGGTTTTTTAAAATTTTTTTTTGCGCCTTCAGAATTATGAGGGTGGATAGTTTTCATTGAAATGTTTAAAAAATGTTAATACTTTGCTTATAAAAATGTTCTTAACAGAATATGGAAAATCAATTATAAATAATGTAAATAGAGTTCCGTAGGTTGGGACTTTTTCATTTTAAATTTCCGCCTCATTAAGAATGATCTATCATACATACATTATGCTCAGGAGCAGTATCTATATTTTTCAACATTTTCAACTTCGTACCAAAAACTTTGGAAGATGATAAAGAGACTAAAAATAATTATAGTCATATAAAATTTTTTCCACAGCCCTTCGTGAACGAAATGCAGGGATCTAAAGTTGAGAGTTAAAAATGGTTGTTTATTTATAATTAAATGGATTATAAATGCAGCAATCAACAAGTCTACACTACACTTGTTCATCAACGGATCAAATTTCACCAATTCCCAATACATTTTTTAATAGTTATAAATAAAAAACAATTTTAATTGACAACCTATGGCTCCTTAATGCAGGAAGTGAAGAAAAAAATGTACACAAACCTACTATATTAATTTTTTTCTACTCCTATACTATAAGTTGTTAATTAAATGTCAATTTTCTTTTTCATAATCATACCTACTCATTATAACACTGGTTTTCATTATAAAACTGAAAAATTGACCAATAGAAATCTAGATTTTCAAATACCCAAGTAGGCAGACCCAATATTTTCTTTAGAATGTTTGACAGTTTGACAGTGTTTTATGACAGTTTAAATCTTTTGCGTCAGTTTTTAAAAGAAATGTCGAGCACCAGACCAAAAATACTCAATGACCAAGGTAAATACATATTTAAACTTATCAATTTTTGTTTACAATAATTCATTACTAATTTTGTGTAACAGTAAAATACCTATACACTTTATGCTATTAGTTTAACAATGTGGTCCCCCGTAGTACAGTGAGGAAAGGCACCGCATAAGGTTGTTTTCAATCTGTACGTGCCGGGTTCGAGTGGCGGGAAGTACCCACCTACATTTTTTTATATTGTTTTAAATCAAATTTCTTCGTAGAAAAAATAGTGTATTAAACTCTCATGTAATGGTTATTACATGATCGTTGCATAATATACTATTAGTCTTTCTATCGTCTCGTAAGTTTTTGGTACGAGCTCCTGGTTCACCACAGGTGATTATGAATTTTTTTCATTTAATATAATTCAACTCATTGTCGAATAGTTTGGAATATTTTAGTGTTTCCATCTCTTTGGCTGGAGCAACTTGCAAAGCTAGTGAAACTCAAATGAGCATAAAAACAAATTAAATGACCCATATAAATAGCGCTTGTTATTTAACTATGAAATGAAATTACAATGGCTAAATAGCTTCAGTTTCGCAATAAGCTTAAAAAAAACCTTTTATTGCGAATGTTAAAAATATGCTTCAAGCCTTAACAAACTATAGTTTCTGGATGATTAATTTTATTATCCCTGTTGTAGTATTATTTTCACAGGTTATCAAAACCGCATTGATTTTTATCATAGATTTAGTATGCTTTTTTGCTCTCATTGTTTTCTTATTTTGGGCTGGGACTGCTTCAGTTTCCAGACTACTCGTTCCTCATAATTCGAGGAAGGAAGGGTGAATAAGAAATATCATTATAATGTCTCCCAAAAAATAAGATAGAAATGGCTATCTAGGATACAACAATAAAGGTAAAGTGTAACCCTTAGTATGTGATAACAGTAATAGACAAAGAGTTGAAAGGTCCCCTGATTTAACCTCTCTCGATTGCTTTTTATAGAGATACTTGAAAAGAAAAGTGTACGTAAATGAACCACAAACCATACACAAAAATAACACGGGAAAAGTTGGCTCCTGGTCTTTCGCCGGTATACGAAATGATGAATATATTCCTTTTATTCGGACCATACTGTATATTTAGCAGCAAATTAAATGTTTGAAGGTTTATCATTGCTCACTAAGAGTCACTTTAAATCATTATATTTTTAGTTATGCATAAAATAGTAGAAGTAAATAGTGATAAGATAACTCAAGAAACAAGAAAATATTTAAAACACTTACCTACGTTTGGAACCATCCATAGCGGCATCTCCAGCCCAATACCATTTGAACTGCACCATTTTTACCATTAACCATCACTAAAAACCGAAATCGACCATTTCCATTTACCGACCGGCGATTGCCACCAGATTTTTATCTCTTAGTCAAAGGCATACATCACATAGTTTCCCTATGATACTGACTCTAAGTCCACTACGTTAGAGCAACCTCGAGCTTGTACCTGTGTTTATAGAGGAACTCACCTATCTATAAAAATCCGTTGCATGTCATTCAATATTGATTACATTTTAGAGTACTGTATAAACACACATCTCATGTTGTAATTTACTAAATTGAATAAATCATACAATCCGATTAGTACAGGGAAGATGAGCGTAACCCAACATTTTTGTCCTTGTAGTTCGTGAAATCTTACCGTATTACCCGAACTCTCTTTTAAGTAATACAAAAATTAACAGGTTTCTACAACATTTTAATTGGGAAAAGTGTGAGAATCAAAAATATTTTCAATCTTAGAATTGCTAGTGTGACGAATTTGTCTTAAAAATGAAATCTTTTAGCTTCAATCAGGTGCAGTATACAGATAAAGATTATATTATAGTAAACACTATTAAAAATCATTTAAAAAGAAATTTTGAAAAAAACTTGTAGTCCAAGTAATCTGGGCACAAAAAGTGTCTTTAGGGAAATATTAAAATTTTTAAAGAAGTTAAGAGAGATTATAGTATATTAAGTATCAAGAACGGTAAGGGTTGTTTACCGGTCGACAGCAATGTTTGGCTGGAGACCGGTATTACCCTTAATAGTAGAGGATCCGAAGCAAGATCGTCCTTCACCGATTTGTTTA
>CAJUYH010000203.1:0-28292 GCA_910591685.1 Galerucella tenella | reverse complement strand
TAAACAAATCGGTGAAGGACGATCTTGCTTCGGATCTTAGACTATAACGTTCGAAATGCTTATACCATTTTTTGCGCGATCGTATTGAAATATTCGAATTTCGAATAAAATAATTTCAATTTATTCGAAATGAACGAAATGTCAAAAGTGACATTCATACTTCTCCATCAGTTTAAAATATAATTTGCATTTTGGTGAAATTGTTTTCATGCTATTTATTACTTTTTATATTGTTCTGTTCGATTCTGTTCATTAAAAAATATCAATCTTCTTATTTTTTTTGTTTTTTTTGTGTAATGATTGAAGTAATATATTATTTAGGAACCACTTAAATGTATGTAGGGCTAAGACGTAGTTTACTTACCGACGTCTGAACGGTAAGTAAATCACTTACCGACGTGTTAGACTTGGAAACCAGTAAACACAACCTACTGACCTGACAACCGATGCTGTAAATAAACAAAAAAGATCGATCGCGCAAAAAAATATAACGACTAGTTCGAACTGGTGAGTTTTTGGAAATATAAAAATGATTTTGGAGTGATTACACTGATTACGTTAAAAAAAAGATTTTGAAAAACTACATGGCGCCTTTGTCCCCAAGGAAATTTCTCTGATCATAAATTCCACTATAAATACAGGCATACGATTTGAAAATTTGTGTAACCACAAAAAAATTTCCTAGCTGATTAAATTTATGATGAACAGTAAAATGTAAAAAATTGGAAACACCCGAAATAATAAATTGTTATCACTTCTTCTGATTTGTCTGGAAGATCTTGTTATACCTAGTGCGTTCTGGGAGTGTCTTAATATTTAAAAAAATAATTATTTTTTAACCAAATTTTCACACGAAATTAAATAAATGTTTTAAATTTGGAAAAAAATTGACTCTTAAAATTTTTTCTGATTTAGAGTCAAATTGGGAAAAAATTATTTCTTAAGCATTTTTTTAATTTGTTTATTTAAAAATATACTGGACTAAATAGATGTTTTAAATTGGGGAAAAATGTTGAGGTGTCTCTAAATTTCTGAAGCTATTTTTATGTTTATATTGTAAAATTGATAAATATTTTTTATATTTCATTATTAATGTCTTAATCACTTTTTTGTTTGGATTAAAATAGTATTAAATTTTGTTAAATGGTTAGCCTAATGACACCCAGAACGTCTCACCAGAAATCCCTTGTTTTTCTTTTCCTAAATTATCCTTTCTGTTGCCTACATCAATCGGTTTTACCTATGGAATTTTGAGTGTCTTAATGTTTAAAAAATTATAATTTCTCAATAAAATGGTTAATAATATGCCCGACTGAATAAATGTCTTAAAATATCTCTGGATGTTAATTCAGCAATATAAAAAACTAAATTCTTTGCCAATTTTTCATTTTATATTATACAAATTATAAAATTATTTTTTTGCATTTAATAAGATTTCAAATTAAAGAGGAAAATTAAATATTAAAGCGATTTTTCTTTGTTTTTTTTTCATTATTCTGGCTTTGATAACTTTCTAATTGTTATAAAAAATATTAAATTTTGATTATAACCTAAATGATTGACCGATTTGCGCACAGAAAGTTGCAGCACTGAAAAAACTTCACCTGAAAAAGAAGAAACACAACCAAAATCCACATAAAAATATCCTCTTGATGGGGTGTTTCCAATATTTAATATATTTATGAAATTATTGAAAGTGAGACAACCTATACGAAAAAATATGTAAATAGCAAAAACATTTCAGGCACACTTTTTAAATAACAAAAATAAGTTTATAAAATTTAAAAAATATTTAAATGAAAATCTGACTGTTTTTGATTATTTTTTTTAAATATCATGATATCGAAAAAAAAATTATTATATGCTATAAATGTTCAATATTTTAAAGGAAAAATTTTCTAAAACTGAAACTTAATATTTTCACAAATTATTTTTATTTTTGTTATTCGTCACAACATTCTTCTACCTTAAGGCATATTGCATTTGTTGAGCTGAAACGAGACCGGTAAAATCTGTAAAAAAAGAAAACGATATTAATTTAATGTTGTTTGATTATAAACAGTGAACAAAAATATTTAAAATAACTCTAAAAGTATAAGCATTTAAGGAAGCAATAAAAAAGGAATCTTTTAGAGTAGGAAATTCTCAATATAAAAGTCCCAGCTCCAATAATCCTATTTCCATTATTTATAATTTTAATTCTCCGTTGAAAACAGGTTTCCACTCGTAATTTTGGGTATACGCGGACATTAAATAAATTTTTTAAGGTATTACTTGTTTAATTTGAAAAAAAATATGGCGTATTCTAAACGATTCAAGAAGTTCATTGCCGTTGAGATACATACTTTAAGCAAATTTTAATTAAAAAAATGTACTTGAACTTATTGTCATTGAAAAAAATGTTTAAAATAATTGTCTTAAAAATGTTTTGCGTCGTGGAGCTCTTTCTAGATCACACCATAATAGTTTGAATACCAATACCTTTGTTTACAATAAGTTATATAAGTTAGCAAAAACCGAGAATGAGTTATTTATTGTTAGGAAAAATTATTATAAACATAGTATTGAAGTTTCTTAAAACTTTTATAATATATAAATTTACTCTTGAAGATGTAAATGGAATGTATGAAACATGTTGAGTAATATAATGTTATATTTATGTTGTGCAACTTTTTATTTTCTCCCAACACCATACTATATGGTAGAAGGGATTTTGATTATATATATAACTTTTTATTTTTCGATTTTATTTGATAAAAAATATTGTTTTCATCAACCACATTCATTTCCGATATTAATTTAAGAAATCCCTTTTGAATTTATACACTTGTGTCTACATAAAACATATTTCTAGTTGAAATTATCTAACAAATTAAGATTCCAAAAAAATTAAATTCATACAACATACCTAACAAGTATCAAACATTAAAAAATGTACATTTTAATATAAAATTATCAAAAATTACCTGAATAACATCAAAAATTATGTTCACTACTTCAAATACCAATACGTACTAATATGTATAATATTCTTGTTCTTTGTTATAAATTCGTGAAGCAGTTTCTTCTAGTTAACAAAAAACAAGCTGTTTACTGCATTTTATTGGAGAAGAATTATTATTAGTCAGTCGAAATATATGAGGTTTCGATCGGTTTATTTGTTTCATGTACGAATACTTTTAATTTTATACAGAGTCGGCTACGTTACATATTAATTTAGGATTTAAATATACAGAGTGGGTTTTAAATATGAAAGAACTTTAATGAATCGTAATTTGTGAGAGCTTTATGATGTACCGGATGTTATGTTGGTATTAACTTTTTTCTCTTCTTCTTCTTCTTCAAAACAACTTGCAATGGAAATCAACGCATTCATTTGAAAATTTAACAGCATTCAACTACTTAGGAGTGACGATGGGAGAAACAGGAGAAGAACGGTTGCAAGAAAGAATACTCAATGGAAACCAAGCTTACTGCAGAAATAGAAAACTTCTGAAAAGTAAAGCTATAAATAAAAACACCAAAATAAAAATATACAAAACACTAATAAGACCAGTGATCGCGTATGGCTTAGAAACAACGGTAATGAACAAAAAAGAAGCAGAAGACTTAAAAATCATAGAAAGAAAGATTTTTAGCACGATACTGGGGCGGAACATAACAAGAATTGAAGGAGACTCAAAACTAACAAAGAAATAGAAAGCGAGTTAAGCAATGAGACTGGGAATGAGGGAATCATTAAAAAAAACCACCTCCTCACTTCTTAAATACAGACAACCTGCGACATGCCACAAGACAGTATGATGAAAAAATATAACTTTTCAAAGAAATTCGTTACGGAATTAAGCAACAAGAAAGAATCGGATCCAAATACCATTACCAGACTTGGAAAGAATGCCATTCAATGGTACACAGACGGCTCAAAAGCAATAGAAGGAGCTGGGATAGGAGTGTTCGGGCCAGGAACCAAACACTCTGAAAGCTTGGGAAAAACACCAAGTATCTTTCAAGCGGAAATCCACGCCATAAGAAAGTGCGCCCAGTTCAATATTGATAAAGGATACAGCAGACAAAGGATTATCATAATGTCGGATAGTCAAGCAGCCACTAAAGCACTGAGGGGGACTGAAATACCTTTCTGGGGACCTGAACCCTTTTGCGGAATCAGCCCCAATGTAATATTAGAAGAAATAAGTAAAGCCAAGAAAAAGAGAAGATCTGACCATTGGAAGGATCTAGTAGGGCTTATACAATCAAAGACTCTTCTGGGCGACTACAACCTGTTGAGATCAAATGAATGCATAAGTCAAAGTAAAACTGCGGTAAGAGTTTTAACAGGGATCCTAACGGGACATTGTCGCCTGCAACAGCTCAAAATAGTGGAGGAAGAAGAATGCAGATTTCGTGGAATGGAAGAAGAAACCTCCATCCACATAATTTCCAACTGCAGTCCAGAATCCTAAAGCTCAGCACCTAGGAGATTACTGGATAGAAGAGGAACATTTACCTAAGTTGAAGCCTGCAGACATCCTAAAATTCCTCCGGGAAATAGGACTAAAGGAACTACTAGTTTCTGAGACTCTCCTCAGAAACTGAGTAGAAGTAAGGGGGCACAATAGATCTTTTAGGTCTCAGTGAATGTCACCCCACATACATACATACATACATAAGCAATGAGACAATCGTGAAATATATAAAAGCAGAACGCCTAAAATGGGCAGGACATATTTTGAGACGAAAGCCTGGAGAAATGATAAGAAGAATAACACAATGGACTCCTCTATGGCCGAGAAGAAGGGGAAGACCCAGAGAAAGTTGGAGGAATCAGATAGAAGAGGATACCAAAAGGATGGGAATAAAAAAAATGCAGAAATAGAGCAGAATGGATGAACTTCTGAAGCCAGGACACAGAAGAAACTGTAACAATAAGGAGTGAAAAAGGAGTCATCCACCCTAATAAATGGATTTAAAAGCGCATTAGCGTTAGCCACAATCTATTAGATTTAAAGGCTTGATGATGATGGACATTCTTCTCTAAAGTTTAATTTTTAGGTGTTTTAGGCAGTTTTTGTAAATCTTACTTACAGTACTAATTTCTTAGAACATTTCAATTAGGATAGAGAGATATGTATGAAACTTAAATAGACATGGATAAAAATAAGATAAGAATAAGATCAATAATATAACAAAAAATAAAATAAAATGGAAAAGTGTAGATATAGGCAATTGAAATTACCGATTCTTCACTTTTCAAGTATCTCCATGTAAAAAAATTGAGAGGAGTTGGATCAGGCAACCTTGGTGGCTCAATTGCTCCTCTTCAACCTATCCACCGATTTGGAAAGAAGTTGTCTAAATAGTTTCTCACCAAAAAGCACAGTGGTGCTGCCACAATTAATTTCTTTTTGGGAACAGCTGGTTTAATTTGGGGTGCAAAAAATTGTGGAGAAGTTCTAAATATTTAGGAACTTTAAGGTTTAGTCGAGTCAAAAATGTTTCTGATTTCGTCTACTAAAATGTCATTAACCACTTAACAATAACAATTATGCTGAACGTGAATAAGATAACACCCTATGCACCCTGCATTGTAGGATTCTCCTATACAAAATGATTACAAAAATGTATAATACATAAGTGATAAGTCAATCAGTTGGGAGAAACGGATAACGGATAGGGGGGTTAAATCGGATGACCTATGTGGCCATTCCAACATTGGGCCTCGTCTACCTAAATCGACTTCATGTCGACTAATTTAATTTTGTAAGGATGGAATTTGTGTTCACGTAATTCTGAAAACACTGCACTAGAAATTTGTGAATTTTCACTTATGTATGACACATTTTTGTAATCCTCAGGTTTCCAATCTTGGACCACTTTTTTTTTACTTTTTATTAACGATTTGCCGAAATTATTACTTTGTATTTTAATTAGAAAACACGAATACTATCCGAAAAGACAAAAGGCTAAGATAAATTACAGTTTAAAATTGTCTTGAGCGATTCAGGAAGACAAGAACCGATACAAATGACCTAAGCGTGTCATCTGATGTTGCCGTCGGAAGTTACGGGTATGAATGGTCACATCTGCGGTTGAGTAATTCAGTACTTTGACTTTTTTTTCAAATCGGCCTCAGTTCTGAGGGAAACCGTTTCATTCAATAAAACTCATAGATTGCTGCGTGCTTTCTTATTTGATCCGATCTCCGAATTCCTATTGCGTTGTGGTGAATTATTAAAGTTCGTGGATTCTTCATGCAAGCTACTAAACTTTATATGGAATATATCAGTTTCTTTGTTTTCTTGCAATATGTGAGGAGGCAACTCATTGAATTTTAAGGGACATTCAAAAATTAGTCTGTAACCGAAAGCTAAAAGCTTATAATATATTCATTATAATATTGAATTGTGAATAATTCAATTATAGCAGAAGAAAATTAAATATTGCTTGGCGGAATTGAAGTGCCACTAAGGCTGGCAATAAGGTGGCTTCCCACGGCCCGTGTTTTTGCAGGCCGGGCCGCGCTAGCTCGCGCCAACGCGCCGTGGGAAGACGGTCGCCTGAGGTGGCGCGAGGAGGTGCGACGAATCCGCGGCGAGTCGGTAACTTTAAACGCGCGAACCAAAAACAAGTTACAATCATCCAACCCGAGCCCCAGTAAACACAAAAATATGTAAACGCTGATCGGTTTTGAAAAGGTACATAGGCACAAACACGCAGTGGGAAGAGTTTCGCCTGAAATCCGTTCCGATCTACGCGCCGCCTATTCCCCCGTCGCTGCGTGGCCTGGCCTGTAAAATTACGGGCCGTGGGAAGCCACCTTTAGACAGACCGCATGTTGCAGTCGAGATCGACTGCACTGGAGCGGTCGCGTTGAAGTCGTACACGACTGCTACACGACCGCAAAATGCAGTCGACTACGGCTTGGAGCAGTTGTATTCGACCTCAAAATAATACTGATGCGAGTTCATTTACAAGATGGATTTAGATGAGGTGAGTAAGGCGGTAGCGGATTGAACCGGTTGCCTGCCGAGAGAAAGGGATTGGTACTCAGCGAGGAGCGGGGAGGGAGTAACGCGCGGTCGGCAGCAGCGGCTTGTCCGTGTGGCGTGTATGGTGGGTCCGACAGCAGTCGACCGCACGGCAAAACTCGACCGTAGAGGGACTGCTCCGACCGCTCAGGAACTGCTCGGACGGTCCGTGTATTGCGGATATGAATTTAGTAGATGGAAACTGCAGATTGCCGTGCGTCGCCTTGCATTCGGTCTCGTCTGCAGCATGCGGTCCGTCTATGGCCAGCCTAAAATAATCTTGAATAGAGAGTTTGGTTTGAGCATAGGCTTTGGAAAATCAAATAACTCCTTGGAAAATAGTCATCAGGCTCATTCAATGGTTTTTTTTTTCGGACCGAGATGGGAAACTCATGTTCGACTGGGTCCTCAAACAGTACCCAGACAGTGTTGGACTCATCCCCACGGAGATGCCTACCAAGCAAACCCACCTCAAACTCGCCGTTACTCCCGCCTTTGAATCACTACCCTAGCATACGTCAAGACGGGCGGCGGTCCCTCACACACTCTCCATCATCTTCTTCCTTCTATCACTCCTACCTCTCTCATACCATAGCGAGTCCTTCTCTTCCCCTAATCATGCTCTTTACTACGCCACTTATCTCCATCCATTCCTCCTCGCCCCTCAACATAATCTCCACCATATTTTCCCAATACACCGCCTCTCTCAGTTTATTTTCTAACTTCTTCTTCCAACATCTAAACACATGTCCCACATCCTCCACTTCACATCTCTCACACACTCCAGTTTCTCTTTTCCCAATCTTGTGGAGGTTACCCCCCAAGTAACATGTTGGTAACCGTTTAATTACCAAAATGTTATGTTACTGATTTATAACGGTTTCACGGAAAGCTTTTTTGGTTTATTAGACAACTCTGGAATACCAATTTGCTTATATTACCAGTTAGTTCTATTAGAAGACCTCTATACAACAGTTTTTTAACTGGTTTATACACCTTTCTATGATGACCATTAAGCAATATAGAAGCATATTCTTTACACTTTTAAGTAGATACTTTATAGTATACTTTGTAAACGTTTATATAATCGATTTATATAATAGTTTGGTGATTTAAGCAAAATAGCGTTGATAAACTTCACGGGATCAGATGTCATTTTCTGACAATTATTTAGAAAGGGACACTTTTATAAAATATTGTAGGTCAATAGCGGTGCTATATAACAAGTTTAACCTAAGCTTGAAAGGTTCTGTAAGTGCTATTCAATTAGTACATTTCCATCATGAGTGAGATTCAAAAAAAATGGAAAAATATTATGAGAAGTGGTAACTTTAAACGCAAGGTAAAAGGTGAAATTGCTAAGATGAGGGAAAAAATTCAAATGATGTCTAAGTTTGAGTTAAACTATCAGTCCAGAACGAAATTAAGATCGTGAGCAGTAAGTACGGTATAAGTAGAAGCACACTGCTCTTACTCTTAATTATTGTTAACAACCGATTGTCAAGTGCAGCGTTACCGAAGGATCCAAGAACTTTTTCACAGACACCACCTAACATAAGTGTAAAAAAAATTGATTTGGGGGAATATTGGCATAACGGGATTGAAAATCCAATAAAAGCGGTTTTAGAATATGTCAAAGATATACCACCTACAATTTCAAAAATTGTAGTTTTAACCACTATGATGGAACGATTATATCCCCTTTTAGCGAAATAAGAGAGTAGACTTGGTCAGGACTAACTCCAATTCCCACTGCTCTTGACGGAGGAGAAACCAAGTGGCGGCTCATGCCGGTTAGAAAAAACAGTGTTGACAAACGATAAGATAATTCCCCAGATAGATACATATAATAACTTTGAAAATAATAAATAATATGTCACCAGAGAGAGAGAGAGAGAGAGAGAGAGGTGAGATATAGACTACAGAAAATTTTACATAGGTACCTACAGTTATTTTGCTATTATAGACATTGTATTAATACAAAATGTATAACTATGTCAGACTTGATAATAACCGGCAAGTAAATCGGCAACACCGATTATTTGTAAAGAGGCGTTAACTCAAAATAGATACATTTATCAAACTATCCATATTAAGGAGTTAATAAAGTAATATAAGCTCTTAAATTTCTTTCATAAAACTATTGAACTAGCGGTTTGCATTTTCTCATACCCACACGGAAAAAAAAGATTTGTTATATCAACTAAATTTATTTAGTCACTTTTATTTGATTAAGTCGATTAAATTTCATTCAAATCAAATACTGAATGTATTCGTCCGACGAAATATTAAAATTGCCGAAACAAAATGCAATTGTCGACGTAATCCTAGAAATTTCTTGAATCAAAAATGGACTTATCAAGTGAAGTATTCCCTAATTTACATCAAAGTATTATAATATTATCTCAAAAAAATGATACATTCAAATCAAACAAATTAACACGCTTGATTCAAACATACACTTGTCAAATGAAATATATTTTAACTTACTTTAAGCGAATAATATTATTAACTCAAATATAATATTTGGTTGACTCAAACAAGTGAATTCGCTCGGTTCAAAATAAATTTTTTCAAATGAAGCATTTTTCAACTCCTTTTAAGCGAATAATAATATTAATTCAACCATAATATTTGCTTTTCAATCAAGCATGTACACTATATTGTTTTAAACAAAAAATGAATTGGTTTGAAACTTAAAATCACTGAAGTAACCAATTTCAACAGTCAATTTGAACTATTTATTCTTTTTTGTTTCAATAGATGCAATAGTTCAATCGGAATAATTTCATATTTGTATCGACTGATTATCTGTTTCATTCAAAATGTTGTTGCTTAGTTGATTGTCCTGTTTCTATCTATCACAACGTTTTCACTTCATTCTTCATTTTATATTGTTCTAAGATAGGAGTTAGATCGTTAGGTGAGTGATAACCTGTTGTCTGGAAATTGTTCTGGATCAGCGGATTATTCAGGTAAATATAATTATGTATTCTATTTACAAATAATGTTTTTTCTACAAAGTTACGGTACTCTGCTATGATCCTACCTAATCTAACCTACCTAATTGGAAATGTAAGGTAATGAGTGATTACCTTCACTTTAAATTTCTTATGTTCATCATCATTAACTTGCAAATTGTTAATTCTAAACGTTACAGTATAGTGCTACCTAAATTCAGTGTTTGAGAAAGGGACATGTGATACATTCATTGGGGCTGCATTTCGTATATTTATATTGGAAAATTCAACAATTTTTTTTATGCTTGTTTAGAACATTCATTGAACTCTATTTATTTTTATTATTACTTCTTTGTAGATCAACATATTATTATGATTTGATTTTCCCTGATGCCCTTTTAGTGAATTTGCAAGTGGATTGGTTCCAATTTATGGAAAAGTTATTGCGGTTGAAAAGAAATGCAGTTAGTGGAAGTTTGATTTTATGTTTTAGAAAATTAATATTTTGTTATTGTTTTTTCTTTTTAAATAAAATGCTATGAAGAATATTTAACTTTTCTTTTTTAAAGCACTCAGTATGTTATGCCAACTTAATTTTTATATTAAATTTAGCAATCAGTTGATCAAACTGATTGCATTTCAAGTTCAATCAACATATTATACTTTTCAACTAAAATATTTAATTTATCGGATAAATTCTCAAAATTAACGCAAGCAATTAATTTTCTTGATTTGCTTATGAATTTCGTTGATTTAGTAATTTTGTTATTCAATTTAACAACATAGTTCTTCACCTGAATCCAAAATTTGTTTCGAACCAAGCAAAAAAAAATTGATATGATGATAACGTTTGTTCATTAGATCATTTATTATAATTTGTTCAACAAAAAAAATTGACTAAATCATTATTTTTCTCAATTGGTTTGATCATTTTTCAGATTCAATTCAACAAAATATTCACTATGTTGAAGCAATAATTTTATCAAAATAATTTATGAAAATGGTCCGGTTGACTAAATATTTGGTTCAGTCAACAAACAGTTAGTTGCATCAATACTTTAACCTGCATTAAAACCAATAAATTATTTTAGTTACTCCAAAATAATATTTTGTCGTGCATATATGACACTTTAATTTAATTGATCCAAATAAATTTTACTTGATACAACGATTCTTTTTTTTCCGTGCATTACCGCCATATTGCAATCTATTTGCGAGAATTCAATTTTGATTGGAAATGAATAATTCTGAACAATTTTATAACAATTATGTACCAAAATAAGCTGCTCTACTCACAGAAATTAGTTTTGTCTGGAAGACTGTAATTATCGCTTTTAAAAAAACATTGTCAAATAAATTAATGCTTCAGAAAAATTTTTATTTTTGATAAAATAACGGGCGCGTTGTGTTTTTTCGAGGTACCGTAATCTATTTTCACAGTAAAATTTGCTTCGCATGCCAGTTTTCCTGTGTACCTTTTCACTATATCGCCGAAGTTAAGATAATGTAGTAGTGTGCGATAGACGCCATACCTACTTAAATTGGCGAAGCAGATTGACAGTTTGAAATACATAATTGATGTTTCTATTATTCGGCAATATTGAAGTTATATAAGTATTATGGTTTCTTCTGAAAATCTTGTTTCTGATGATGTATGTGTTAACGTCATATAAATGGTATATTAAATATGTGGTCCTTAAACAGTAACTTTATAAAAGTGTCCATAACTACTGCGGTTTGGAGGTCAGACGTCGTATAAAGGGTATTTCAAACCTTCATAAGAATTTCATAGAAGTACTATAGAACAGTTATAATGCAGTTCCTCGTAATACCCTTATGAAATGGTTGCCTAACGTGGGCCTATTTAGAGTTATAACAGCTGAATAAGCTCTGTATATATGCTTATTTCACCTTTTAAGGCACCATTTACCTTCCAAACATGATTTTATAAAGGTGCTTATAACTTTTATATATCAATTTTTGTTACTTGGGCCACTCTCGACCCATGCCCTGTGAGCACCTGCGTCAAGAAGTAGTCCACCTCTCCAAATTTCCGGTCCACCCAATTTCTCCTGCTCCCAATCTCTCCTTTTAGCGCGCCCTCATACTCATCCCACCTTCTCTCCATTTTCTCATCCATCCATTCCTGTACTTCCTCTCTGCTCGCACCCCTCCAGCGTTTCTGTCTGGCTCTAGCCATCAAGTCCAATGGATAGGACCGTGACATCACTGCTGCTGCCAGTCCACCCACTGTCCTGTACGCCTGCACCACCCTCAGAAGCATTCCTCTCTGCACTCGCAGGAGTGGTCTAACCCTCGCATTCACCCCTGCTTTCTCATCCCACACTTCCGCGCCATACAGCATACTCTGCTCTACCGTCCTACCAATTATCCTTCAAAACCCATATGTTGAAGGCTGCACAGAAGGCAAAAGTAAGGACCGGGAGAATGGAAGAGGAGGATAATTGGCTATCCAACCACACCCCCAGATACTTCACCGATTCCTTCATCCAAATTTTCTTTCCCTTCACCATCACCCCCACCTCCCTTGCCTTGCTCCGCCCCTTCACCAGTAGCCCCACCGTCTTATCCTCAGCCAGTCCAGTCCAGTCCAGCCCACAACGCTCTATCTTCTCCACAATCTTCCTACACAGCCTCTTCGCCTTTCTTTCTATCTCCACCTCTCCCTTTGCCGTACATACCAGACAGACATCGTCCGCATACACCGTATTCTCACATCCGTCTTCACATGCTATCCCACAAACTTCATCAAACACACACTTCCAAAGTGAGAACCGAGCCCTGGGGCACTCCAATCTCCGTCCCATACCTTCTCCCCCTAGTGTCCACTATCGCACGCCCCGTCAGGTAGTCCTCTACTAGATTAACTAGCCCCTCCCCTACTCCGAGCTTTGTCAACGCGCTCAACACCGCCCGTTTACTGACACTGTTGAACGCGTTCCCCACGTCGAAGAACACAAGAAGGGCCAATTTCTTATTCCTACTGATACCCTGCCTAGCCCTTTGCACCAAGTTCACCACCCTGCCCAGCGCTGAGATGCATGACAAACCCATGTTGGTTTTCCCTAAAACCCTCTCATTCTATGGTATCTGCTTCTTTGAATACATCTATAGGTATTGTGATGACTTTCTATTTTTTCTCGTCTTATAAATCGAACTCTTGATAATGGTACTGTCACCATACCGACCCGTTGAAGTGATTATTTAAAAAAATATATTGTGGTTTAAATACAATAACAATAACAAAAAGAAAAATGAATATACCTACCCTTACCTACCCTACCTAGTGATGATGATAATGATTTATAGCATATTTTGATGAGTTTTCGTGAGTTGAATGTTTTTTCACCACTGCAAAGTTTACCTTCACATGTCAGAGAGTTAACCTATGATCAAACACTGAACAATGCCATTTTTATTTGTTCTATCAGGTTGTCTGTTTTAATTTGATAATTTATATTTGCAATTGACGTTTTATTGCAAGAAAAAAATAATTGATATAAAGATATATTTATCCCGTTCAACATTTAGTACGAATTGTTATAAACAAAATGGGGAAATTGGAAGAAGTAAGAGCTGATTCACAAGAGCTCACAGATTATGAAGACTTTCGAGAGTTGTTCGAGCTGGAAATATTACTTAATATAAATGACAATAACGGAAACGAAAGGTTGAAATGTCAACTGAAATCCATTGGTTACATGACCGTTGATGTGGTTAAACATAGTTTAACCATTGGTCCTGTGACCAGTGACCAGTGACGGTATTTGGTGCCGACACAGGTGATTTTAGATAAACTATACCTAGGTATATACTTATTTGTTAATATCTCGGTTGTCATAGAAACGAAAAACTTGAACTCAACTAAATTATGTATGAGTCTAAAATGTTTTTTTTCTGAGTTAAGAGGAAAAAATACTCGATACGTCTCTGTTTGAAGCCTCTAGGCATTAAGAGCACTAGCAGTAACCTAAATGTTAATTTCAGTAGGAAAGTTTTCGGAATATCTACTTTGATTTCTTTAGACTCGAACAAAACATTTAGTTAACGAGTGCGAGGATGACAGAAATTAAAATATACGCGACCATTCTTACAAGGGAACCACCAGGAGTAAATCGCAAAACTTTCGCGAAAGGATAATAATTCAGTTAGGAGAAGAGGGACGTTGCACTGAAAGCGACAAGTTTTCCTGATACTCTGAATCATGTTTTTAGACTAACGGTAAAGTCAACACTCTTCTTTTGATACATTGCACACAAACATAGAGAGGAATCAGCAAAAATTTTGGGAATACAATGAAAAAAATAAATGAAAAGGGTAAACAATTTTTGTTTAAATATCTTAGTACGTTTCACTTTTATATACCTACTACCTGTGAATAGTAGGTATTACTTACTATAGTCACGAGTTTTCTGAAACGAGTGACTTATAAAGATGTTTTTGACATTGCTTACCTACTATACTTTTTTTGCGCTCGTTAATTATATTCACAAAATGACAGACAATGGCGTGTCATTGAAAAATCAAATGACACAGAACTACAAAATTATCACGGAATATTAAATATAAATTACAGAGGATACATGTAATGTGACGTTTGAAACAAAATATTAACGAGATGTGACTTGTCGAATGTCAAAATCGTGTTTTAGACGCGGTTTCAGTGACGGAAGTAGAAAAAAAGTTTTATAGACGTAGAAAAAAAAGTTAGTTATTTTTTCACTTAATCTACTTTTTACCTATATTTTACAATTCTAATTACAAATCTTACATGTCCGAGGCCCTCCCATGTGCCGTCTTTTGATTTTCCTATTGGTTTATACTATTTCATTGAAGTTTGTCATTGGCTATAACAGCAGATCAGTGCGATATCTGCGCATGATCTAAGGTGCAGATTTTCCGCTTTCCGAAAATAAACTGCCAGTGTTAACCGGGTTCCTTTGGGGAAAGCTGGTGTCGGTCGGCTTTTCGGTCTTTCACCCACGAGGTATTTTGCTGAACTTTATGTCGTTTTAATAAAATTTTAAATTTGAACTGACTTCTGTTCTGGAAATTTTATTGCCAATATGAGGCGGTTTATAGTGATAGTTTTGTTTGGGATTTGTTTTTTTGATAATATTTCCAACCCAACAGGTGCATCATCCAACGGTGAGTTTCGATTTGTTTACTTTTTTGTATGGTCTGCTACAGACTTCTTCCTGGCGTAGATGACCTCAACAAACCTCCTTAACCCTCCAATGCATTAATTTTTTTAAGTAAGAAATTATGAAAGAGGATGCTATTGGGTTAAAAAAATATATATTCGACATTAGAACGGTATTTTGAAAAAAAAGAAATTACTAAATGAAAAAAAATAACATACGCCTGTAGGCATACCTGTGCATTTACGCCATGAATTAATTAATGTAAAAAAGATGTCAGCCTTAAGGCGGAGCTGTGCATTGGAGGGTTAAATCGATCATTAGAAATAGTAAACATATTTTTTATTTTTTGTTTAACAATCAAAAAATTTGCATAATTTGCCGTTTATTATTTTTTTTGTTAACAAATATCTAGAAATTCTTTTCCCCTCCCTTATTTAAATGAACACAATAATTATGGAAAAGTTTATAAAAAACCACAAAATATATATTATAAGTTCTTATAGAAGCACGCAAATTTTCATGGGACGTAGAATATTCAATTACAGGGGCATTCGATACATTTTTTGTTTTTTTCAGATTGGTTGAAAATTAAAATTTCAGTGGCAATGTGTCTTTCTTTATTGCTTTAAATTGAAGTATTTTATAAAAAAATTACCCAATTTTTTTTGTTGGATTTCTATCCTAAAAAAATTAGAAAAAGTGCGGGACGCAAGCGTGAGCTTTGAACGTTATGTCAGTTTTCCCTCCTTCGAGACGTCAAAGAGCCTACGACCTTGAAAACGACAGATCGTTAGTTCCATAGAATTTCTAAGGTTTGCTTCACTGATTTTGAATTTTGACATCTCTTCTAACCTCGAAATCGAGATTGATATTCTCTTTGTTATTGTTGTTGTGTTTCCAAAATGTTCAAACAGTGCTTTGTAGCAGCTTGCACAAATAAAACTATAAATTGTCCAAGCAAAATATTCGTTCACGTTCCACGAGATAAAAACAGACAAACGTCCGGGTTCGAAAAAGCAGAGGTTCAAAAGAAGTTGACCAAAACCAGGAACATTTGTTGTTAATATTTATAAATAATTTGAAGAGAATAAGTTATTACTTATTACTAACCGTTTTGTTTTAATATTTCTGACTTCTGTTCATAAATAATCTAAATTTGACATGTCGGCCGATATCACTATATCTTGTGACTTACGACACAAGTGGGCCCCGCCGTTTTTTAGTACAGGGCTCTGAGAGAGTTAAATCCGACTCTGTATATTTGTTAAGTTCATTTAAACCACAAATGTCAGACAAGAATAAACTAAGGGTGTACTCTTCTTTTCTCATATTATTTCAAATATTTTAATTTATAGATATAATTATGACTACTGTGACTACAGATTTAAATTTTGATTGTATCTCGACTATTTACCATTTCTCTTCTCTAAAAATAGCCAGAAGGAGAAGGGTGAATAATCATTGCATGCATCATTTTTAAAAATATGTATATCTAGATTATGTTTTCAAAAAGGCTTGCGAAAAATATTTATTTATGCTAATTACCTCTTTTTATGGACTGCAGCAGCAGAATATAATGAG
The DNA here is from genome assembly GCA_910591685.1 of Galerucella tenella. Lineage (NCBI taxonomy): Eukaryota > Metazoa > Arthropoda > Insecta > Coleoptera > Chrysomelidae > Galerucella > Galerucella tenella. Next base: position 11,558 of record CAJUYH010000203.1, on the reverse strand, counting down.
AAATAAATGAAAAACTTGACAATGTTTATTTATATAGTATAGGCAGTATATAAAGGAAATAATCAAATTCTGTATGCTTGAAACAAAAAAAGTTGAAACTTGAAAACCCCGCTGTTACTTTCATTATAATAATTATTGAACAGTTTAGTTTTTGATACTTTTGCGTGAGCCAAACTTCCTATCTTTTCCTATTTTCAAACAACTCCCTTACCCCCTGTACATACTAAATCCATATTATCCATCCCCGCTGACGATTCCCATATCCCCGAAATATTCTTCAAAAGTCGTACCCCTGACATAGTCCAGGTACATCCGTCCGTGCTAACTAAACGAGTCAAAGAAAGTAAAGAGCTGGTCTTGCTTGTCCAATCCACCTTTCAGGACACATATAATTAAATTTTCCTGAATTAGCGCATTATGGTGAGCATGAGCTGCGTCATGAGGATACACAGGATATTACAAAATATTGAAGAATGGGTATTATTAGCCCTATCGGGATATCTTTTCACATACGTACATCAGAACAGAACATTAGACGTACTCCACATCCCATAGCAAATTCCTGGTAAAAAAAACTATTGGAGTCGCTGACTAATGAAATAGTGAATCTCAGCAGGAGCCAAATATGGAAAGTGAAGGGATCACTTACCGGTCACAGCTAAGGAAATAAAATTAATAAGGTTTATTAGTCCCATGTAAATTGAAATAAGTACATGAACAAGAGAGTGGCTACTATACAATGAGCCATAAAAAAACTGAGTATATAATAAAAGAAAAAGAAGTTACAAAAAAATGAACAATATCACAAACTACATTAACATCATAGGTGGAATGATAATGGCATTTATTTAATTTGGATAATTCATTAAAAATAAATGATCGCTACTCTGCCCGTTGTATAAAAGTTTCCGATAAAACCTTGAGGAGTCTCGGGTGACTTGGACTTTCTACAGATCCTATAGTACTTACTAAATTGTATAACTTCATGGCAGGAGTAGCGGTATATGTTCAAGGTTTTCCGGTACAAGGAGGTTACAGATGTAACATGTATTGATTTACATTTTATACGAATACGTAATTGGGGTAAAAGTGCCATGATTTTTTCACAGAATGAGCTTGGCAATGGGTATTTGTAAGCTGGGTGATGTATTTCCTTTAAATCTTCTTCGAAAGGTCACTAAGGAAATACATGGATACAATTGGTAAGTATAGGAGCAGAAAACAGCCTCACATATTATATTCGAATGCGAAGCAGTGAACTATTGGAAACATGAAACCTGGGACTAAAGCGTCTAAGTGAGGATTTCTCTAAGAAGGATCTAGTGAAAAAACTGTTGAGCCTGATAAGGACATGTAGTCTACCCATAAACGGTAAAACCAAGAGAACAAAAATCCTAAAGACTTGGGAGATTAGGACTCGAAGCATCTGCCTGGACGTTCTGTATAATCAATATATCACTGGCTGTCAAACTAAAACTAAATAACGCAGCTTGCTCAAAATTTGAGAGTAGTCTATTAATAAATGACAGTTGACAGAAACAGTGTTATAAGGGAAATTTGGAAACTCACTGGCCTTCATATAGAACGATGGTGTTTATTACCTACCTACTTATAAACTTATCCACTTCTGGAGCAGAACATTTTTATTGGTGTACTTTTCAGTTTTCTTCGCTGCACTTAGTTTAAGAATTCCTACGGGGTCTATATGGTTTGTAGGAGTTTGCTGTAAGCATCTTAGTTTGGATTGTGTGTTTTTTTATTAATTTTGTAGTTAGATCATTAAATTCTATGCAATATCAAACTTGGTAAAGAGATAAAGAGTGGAATGTAGATGTTTTCATCTCAATCTTATTTTATATATTTTATAAAAACTATATCTCTCTATATCACTCTATATAAAAATAAAATAAAATCTTAACCAACCAAACCCCTTAGATTGCCTTTTAGAGTCATTTAACACATTCAAATGCCCATGTCTAACGAATCCAAGCAAAACTATTATTTGTATATAATTTACAATGCAAATTTTTACTATGTACAGTACATTACGTCACAGCTAATGTATTTAATACCTACACAAAGTAATTTGTTGACGTTTGGAATATTACCAAAGGCAAGTGAAAATACTAAAATGTAAATATTGCGAATTAATGATGTTTGGGGCGGCAACGTTTGTAAAATAAAGTACAAAGGGTCGGAAAGATGCTCTCCGGAATAAAACAGGTGTTATCTTCCTTGAGCTTGGTTCGTACACACGTATAACGGCCCGATTTTCAACTAAGTGGATGGTCTCAAACATCAAAAGTTGATTAAAACAGAAATGATTTGTCTTAGTACAGGTACAAGGTTTCAGGCCATAATCTTTAATGAATTGTCTTTTATTAACAAAACGAAGGATGCTCTCACCGTAAATGTGATGCCGACACACGTTAAATAATAAAGATAAAACGGTGTTTGTCCGTTTTGTTTTCTTACAGAAAATGTAGTTAAGTGTTTGCTGTAGAAACTATTTTGTTTACTGTTTAAAGGCTGATAAGTTTTGTCACCAAGCTGGCTTCAGAAAAGGGAGAGGAACGACAGATCAGATATTTACAATGAAGGACATTTTAACATCATGCTATGAGTACTAGTATTAGTACTTTTCCTTGATTTCAAGTAGGAATATGATTCTATCTCCAAAAGTAACCAGTTAAAGGCTTTGAATGAGTTCGAGACCCCAAAATTGGTGAATCTTGTGAAGATGACTCTCATCAAAACTACTAGTAGTGTACAGATCAGAGGTGAAGGCTCAGAAAGTTTTGAAATAGGAACAGGTCTGAAGCAAGGTGACCACTTGTCAACATTACTATTCAACCTTGCATTAGAAAAAATTATAAGAGATAGCAGATCGAATAGAGAGGGACACATTTACTATAAAAGCCATCATGTTATTTGTTATGCGGACGATATGGCCATAATTTCAAGAACAGAGAAGGATTTGGGTGGAATAACACATAATTTAATAGAAGCGGCCGCTAAAATGGGACTTACGATAAACGAACTGAAAAGTAAGCTGATGAGACTCGGAAACCAGACAACAAATGACAAATTTAGAGTAGAAACCCGAAAAGCAATCATCGAATTTGAATATGTGGAAGAGTTTATTTATCTAGGAACCCTGTTAAATACGGTGCACGCGAATTCCCGTCAGTTTCCTTAATTACCAATATAATACACTTGAGTTCCCGTCCGACACTTGCAGGTATCTTAAAATCCCGCACTCGAATTGCCGTCCAGTTTATTTAATCTGTTCCGTTATCGGGACTGCCCTAATAGTTTACCCTGGCGGGGCTAGTTTAGGTTAGGTTAGGTGTCTTATTATTCCTGAAATAAATGTACAAATACCTTTACCATTTAATTTATTTTATATTTCCTTAATCTCCTTAATTTTGTGTTTATCTTGTTGCGCGCAATTCGGCTCCTAATTTTGGTGTTCTTACTCGTATTCAGGTAGAAAATGCCCAAATAAACACCTTTTAAACAGGTCAGTTTTCACCCTGACGAGAACTCGAGTGACAGCTTAACGTACCCTAATTATGACACAGGTAGAGTGGTTATCCTGACGGGAATTCGTGTGCGTCCGTTAAATAGTGATTGTAGTGAAGAAAAGGAAATCAATCATAGAATCATGAAAGCTCACAAAAGTGCAGGAGCAATAAATCACCTAGTCCGGTCAAAGCATCTGTCAAGGAAATCAAAACTAAGATTGTATAATACTATAGTGAAGCCTACGATATTGTATAGTTGTGAGACAAGGGTTTTAAACAAAAAACAAAGAAAAAATGTAATTAGATAGGAGAGGAAAATGTTAAGAAGAATTCTGGGAGGAAAAAAAGTGGAAGGGGTGTATATGAGAAGGACTAACGAAGAATTATATAACATTTATCGTGAACCCAAAATAGATGCAACTATTACATCAAGAAGACTTCAGTGGTTAGGGCACATAAAAAGGATGGAAGCTTTGTCACTAACCTTTTATTATACTTAATAGTTACTCTTGCTTTGTCCGATCCAGGATGGCTAGCGATCCAAGTTCTTATAGTGTTCGTTTTTATTGGTCTCTTTCAATGAATAATCGGCTTCCAATTGTACATTTTCCGAGCATGTGTTATAAATTGCAAAGGTTATCTAAACACGGCGCAAATGAGGTATTTTCACTTGATTATAATCCATAGATCGAAATGCTGAAGTAAGAATTCAATGAAGATCTCAATTTGTAACCCTAAAAGCTCACGTACCAACGATCATACGAGATGTGTGGCTTATTCGACTGCTTACTGCCAAATTGAACTGAAAACTTTTCTCAAAAGAAGTAAAATGTATTTGGGAAACCTGACGACATCTCAGGGATTCATCGAGTGACACTTGAAAACATTTGTCAGCAAGAATATTATTTTAATACTGAATACAAGTCGTTGAACATTAATAGTGGAATTAATAGACATATTAAGTTGCTAAGTGATATTTAATCATTTTTAGTCGGAGCTTAGAAGCACTGGTGAAGTTAAGACGACTTGTAGATTAATTTTAAATTGCTGTTATTCACAAAAGATGCTTTTTTTATCTGAGCAGCTATTAAGAAAGAGCTATAAATGCTCAAATCCTTTCTAGTTGAATCTTCTGTATTTTGAAATTTTTGTGGCACAGACTGCGAGGAAACCGATGTAATGAATGTGCTTGCACTGAAATGTTAAGAGTTGAGAGATGCATAAGAAAAATTCAATTTTGCCCGTTAATTCTTGTGCTACCATTAATTATATTTTTCAAAGTGGCTGTTAATCCAAATATGAAATGTTAATCTAACAAACTTTAGTTAGGGTTTCATCTTACCACCGATATTTTAGTAATAATGAGTTCTTAAGATTTTATTCATGTTCTCTTAAGCTGATAAATAAATATTGTTCAGCTCAAAGTCGTTTTATATGTAAGACGACGTCAATGCTTTCTAGAACGTAAACTCTACGCGATCATTAAAAGTCTAGAAACGTTTCATCGACATTGGTGTTTAGAATGACAAGTGAACTTTCATATGAGTTGCAAGCTGTTTCTAACGTCGTTGTTTTGACAAAGTTTTCAAGTTTCAAATTTTGCAACTTAGGAAATGTTGTCTTTGCTTTTCTAGAGACGTCCATTATTTTAATCAAAATTACGTAATTGTTTGCTTTTTACGTTTTTCTCTGTGCCAGATAAAATACAATTTGTGATTCCCACTTACAAGCCTCTTTGTGTCTAATATTTTCTTCAAGTGGGTTACACACCTTCAGTTGAAACAGGCTCATTTACATTTTTTTATTATTTTACCATTAGGAAGAGCACATCATTTTGAGGCTCTGTGCAAAAAATTAGATGTCAGCGAGATGTCGCCTAAAAAAATAAACAGCGCTCCTCTCCGAAATTCACGCGTGACGTCATCGCATATGAAATCTCTCGTTCATGTAGCGGATACCGCACCGATCGGTTCTTGGTTAGATGACTACTTAGCTAGTAACAGTATTTTGCTTCCTTATATGCTTATTTTTATACGTTTAAGCAAACTCTAAACAGTGTTGTGTTTGAGAAATAAGAACGTTTAGAAGTAATTTAAACTATTCGACACAATAGACCAGAACCAGAGTAAAAAAAGCTATAAATATTGTGTGGTTCCAAAATGTTAAAGTACTACGATTAAAACATCTAACAAAACATTTATTGTTATTAATAAGGATAAAAAAAACGGAAGCAGTGGCAGAAAAGCATAAAAAGACTCAAAGCATTTACTGATAAGTATACTTGTTTTTGTATTTTTAAGATTTTATTTTTCTTCATTCAGAAGTACATAATCTTTGTAAAAATTACCTTATAAAATACGTTGTGAATCCATATTGAGAGGGTTATTGAAAACCACACGCTTGTATTAATCCATTTTTTTTTAAATACGTAGATAATATTGTTCTTATAGCTTGTGGTGTTATTAATGTTCAAAATTATTTAATAAAATAATCAGTACTTCACAAATTAAATTTTATTAAAAAACAGGTAACTTTTTTAGTAGATCATCAACAAAACTGGCGAATATTATATGTTTTGAAAGAAATTATTTTATTTGATTCAAAGTCCGGATCAGCTCTAGCAAATATCGCTTTTTTCACCAGTGAGGAGCATGTGCATCTGAATCTGATGTAAACATTTGAAACTAATATTACTTGCTTCATCAAAATAAGTTTTTCTTTGTTCTTTTCAACATTGGTGATTTAATTTCCACTACACAATCATCATAAATAGCATCTGGAGAAGCTCCTATAATTGGGCAGTCTGCAGTTGAGAAAATTCCATTTTTTTAATTTTTTTTTGAAATTCGTTCTTCAAGAATTTCAAGTACGTTTTCTTCTAAATCTAAACCTCTTTTCATTGCTTTTGTTTGGAAGAATTTTGTTCCTAAAATGTTTTTTACAAGGATCCCGTCATAGGTGCCACACACTCAACATAATCATAAGTATGCCTTTGATGTCGTAACACGACCATATCGCATGCTTGAGAGAAAGTTTTAAAACTATTGTAGTCGGTTGTTTGATTGGGGTGTAGGGTCACACATTTATTTTTTAGCCAATATAAAGAACCTATTTCATAGTTTTCAGTATTGTAATATCTAAGCCTACTATTCGTAATTTATCTTTTTTTTGCTTCTCCAAGGTGTTCTGAAAGACTATCATTGATCACCCCTTGATTTTTTTTCTTTCCAGAGACCATGGTAGTTATAAAGTATTTAAAGGTCTCAGCCGATGATAAAGGTAATACTGTCTCCGTAGTGGGCGTTTCCTCGCTCCTACGATGGAGCCACATGAGAAAAGCAATAACATGCTTATACCTCCTCTCTCCGAAGCATGACAATAACACATAGCTTCGTCTATTTTTTCTCACACTCTAAAACAGTACAAACAACTTTGTAGCTTTTTGAGTTTAGCGAATGCTCGGGTGTCATTCCTGCTAATAAAATACATTTATTTGTTACTCTCTTCAAAGTTTTGAGTAAACTATAGCGCTATCTCTGTAACTTTGTCCACCAGACCAGGAATAAAATAAAACATCTGGAATCACCCAGTATATCATTTGAGAGAGCATGATGTATTTATGAAAATATTGACATTTTTAATCTTTTTGACCCGAAAATAGCAAAAACGATGTGTCACGTAGTATAAAATTATGATATAATAAACTCGTGTTTTTGATTAAAAAAGCAAGCAAGTCCACTTCTGAAAGATTTAATGAGTGCTTTTTTAAAAAAAGGTCCACACATTTTATTTTATTAACACAAACATTTTGTAAGTAATTCAAAATAAATAAATTCTATACGAGGCACCTTACAGTCAGAAGCGTAATGTTTGTGCACATTAACTTTCATATGCGGTGACGTCACAGTCCTAGTCTTCGCCCTGCTACGGTATGCTTGTTTAATTGGTTGTATTGGAAGAACGACCTATTCTATTGACATGAAATTTTCAGAATCATATTTTTATCCTTAGTACTTTGTTTTACGACGGTTAAAAGTGATTTAAAAATTTTAGTAAATGAGCCCATTGTGATGTAAGCCACTTTGTGTCTTCATTTTCACGTGTCATAAAACAGACAAACTAAGAATTAACTTGGTTACTTTGAATATTTATGAAGGCAATGGTCGCGTTCATCTCAACAAAGTTGATCAGGTAGCGATTTTTAGAGTGATCCATCAGTTCGTAATTCTTCTGAACGTGCTAATAAAACCATCGACATATATGTCAAATGTTAATGAATACAACAACAACAACTCAATTTTATTTGATATATACGACAATTATTCATTCATTTTTGATTTTAATTTAGTCTAATAGTTATTACCAGTGTTTTTTTAACTAAGTAATCCGTGATCATCGACAACAAAAAATTGGCCTGGTGTGTTAATGTTTCTGTTTCTTAAAAAATGGATCCCATTCAAGCAGCTATTGTAATTGCTGAAGAAGACGCTCTAGATGTAGGTCTAACAGTAGGCGCGGCCTTCAACCCATAGAACAGGGTGAAGTTTGGGAAGAAGGACGTGATCGGGAACCCCTTATAAGAAATAACCATTAAAAATGGGAGTTAATCACAATAAATTGGACTCACCACTTTGGAGCATACTATGAAAAGTTGGAATCCCTGAAACACTATACAATTTATTATAAAAATTATAAATCACATCCAGCTGTTCATTCATTTTCACTGAAATACAGACTAAAATATCTCCAAACAAAAATATTTAATTATGTTTTTAACATATATCATAAATGATAGTTAATGCATCATCAATCGGTAGCGTGTAGCGTATTTTAATTCTTATTAAAAAAATGACAACTGATACCACAGCGCTCAATCTGATCAGTTAACAAAACACGCGCTCAGCAGGCAATTGATGATCGCTTCGGTAGTGCTACGTTGTGATGAACGCGACCAATGTGACCTAACACAAAAATGTGGACGTATCTCATTTCAAACGAGTCAATCATTAACATTGCTTCTTAATCGGACTGGGTTAAAAGTGTGGCTACCGCCTCAACAACATTCCGTTGTATGAAAAAATGTATCCTGATGTCAAAAACGAACGCTTTAGATCAAACTAATTTTTACTGCAACAGTTTTTGGTACAGTTGAATTTCTATTTTCGAGTGATTCAGGTGATATTTATCAAAGCATGTAAAACAGATATTGAAAAAGGTTTTGATGCCAAGTTTTATCTGATATCTGTCATTTTTTTCCCAATTTCGACGGTGTAAACATGAAGTGATGCTATATTTCGTTTTGTTTGTCAAGTCATAAATTTATCACAATTCAAGTGCTTTCTATACCGTGTTTTGAACTTCAGCACGATATTATTTTTCATCCTTGTCGACTGTTGGAGAATTCCCCTAAGCGTCTACCGTCATGAACGGTTCCCGTAGGTGTGCTCACCATCTTTCCGTTCCATCATTGTACGAAATCAGATTTTTACACCAGAATTTTACAGCTCTTTAATTTTTGAAGAACGTTCTCTGCGATTCAATGCACTTTACGTGAGAATATAATCTTGAAGACGAATAAATAGTCTTTTTGAGACTCTTGTTATAGGTACTTGAATATTGCGATATAGACTGACGTCATTTTCGTGAAGACTTTATGATGCCCGATAAGTTCTACGTACACTTTGTTTAATATTTAAACAGCCTTAAGCTACGCAAAAAGACGTAGAATACTTTGCAAGGAGTTACAATTTTTAACTGGGGCAAACAAGTTTGAAACACTTCACCGCTACTTAACTTATTTGGTATTTTACTAACATGTTATTTATACAAAGCATTTCAATGAAAACTCATTTGAGGCTCGATTGTATCATTGTATGGAATTGCAATTATCCGTAATGCCCGTTTGTAATTATCTATGATTTAGTAAAGTTTTAGTCAATTTTTTAGGATCCTAAATAAATGATAGATACATACACATTTATCATCAATTTTTCAATCAATTTTGATATTGACGAAACTTGTCCTATTTTTGTTCAATTTTAATTGATAGAAAATATTTATAGAACCAGTCCTATTTTCTAACAATTAAATGACAACTTGTGGCAAACATATAGGGTAAACTTTATTTTAAAGTTATTGATTTTTTTATTTTTCATGATGGTGGTGACACTGGTTCTGCTACATAACCAACGATTGTTCAAAGATTATATATTATATCGTTTATTGAGGGGTGAGAATGCTGTGTATGTGAAAGTTTTTCGTTTGAGCTATTTTAAATATCAAAAATGTCGTGGTCTCATGATCAAGTACTTCGAATTATTGAACTGTATAAAGAAAGACCTTGCCTTTACATAGTTAAAAGTTCTCAATATAAAAATAAGCACATGAGGGCTTCTCTTTCTTATATAATTCCTTACTACTACTATATAAGAGTTGCTGCTGCTAACAATAAAAATTCTGTGTCTTTTGTTGTCTGATACCTTTAAATTAAAAAATTCGAATTCTTTGCTAAAATCTGAAAAGTGACAGGTTACTAACAAAATAATACTGCTCAGTGCGCATAATCATAACCTAAGTGAGTGACAATATCTTAGTGTCCTAAGTTTGGGATCCTAAAAAATTGACTAAAACTTGTACTAAATCATTGATAATTACAAACTCAACTGATTGACTTATCACTTATGTACATTTTTGAAATCGTCTTGTGGAGGAGAATCCATCAATGCCATAATGTTTAGGGGGTTTAAGTCTTAACGTCATATGAGCGTAGAGACGTCATTTTTGACGTTTTTTCCATTTTTTTTATAAAAGTAACGCCTTCAGAATTATGTGGGGTGGATCGTTTTCATTGAAATATTCTGTATACAGTGTGTACCGTTAAAAACTTTCGCCTCCGGAAACTTAGAAACAAAAGTTTTTCGATTGAATGTTTTCATGGAGTTTGGAGCATTGGAAATATTCAATATTTCGTTATAGAGTGTTGGCCACAAAGTTCTAATTCAATTTATCATGGTCACACACATGACATCAAAGTTAGTTCACAGGTTTTTAAAATATTTAGCATTTCATGAGAGTTGGAGAGGAAACTCGAAATTTAAGTTTTACCAACTCCATGTTTATATTTGAAAGTTAATATTAACATGGCTGTAGCGAAACTGATGCGAGTCCATTGTACTGTTTGAAAACTGAAATTTCAATTTTTAGTTTTGATACTCACTGCGATCTTTTCAAATAAACTTAATAAACTACTGAACATAAAGGTTAGGGAAAAGATAAACTACATTTACATTGTACAAATATTTTTCCAAATAAATCAAAATAACGTCAAATGTTAACGTAACAACTTTTCTGTATTTTTTTTCATCAACATTTTAGGGACTAGTTTCAGAGATAAAAAGAAAAGGGTCAATTCTCATCGATTTTCTTTAATAGCTTTAAAGCCATTTATTTTAAAATTATAAAAAAATATGTTTGATACCCTTGCAACAATTACTTTCATTTGACGTATGACACGATAAAACTCGTCGACACTGTAAAAATAATTAGCCCGAAGAAAATCTCTTCAAACGAATGTAATCTCCTCCGCGTACACTTTTTGAAATTACTAGTGGTGCATTTAGTTAGTTTGTTGTACAATCTCACATCACATTTATTATTTTGTGAAACGTGTAATTTAGATTTCAACGTTAAGAAACTCATCGCGTTTCTTGTGTCGTAATTAGGAACATCACAGTGAGAAACCAACGCATCCTTGTGTTCATGGATGTATAAGATTGTCTGTAAAATATACACACAAGGGAGCCAAAGAATCCCGTACTTTTTAAAGAGAAGACGACACGTGGCATCATAATCCGCGTTATCGATTGTGCGAATTTGGGCCTTTTGCAATGAAATATTTTCCATTGTTTCCCCCTCAAAAGTACCTACACAATTTGGTACATTCTGGATAGTTGCAAAAATACTGATCTTATAAGCAGCTTATTGAGATTTCAGATCCTGTGTTGTTAGTGGCTTTTTAGGGAGGTCAGCGTG
>CAJUYH010000202.1:81114-117896 GCA_910591685.1 Galerucella tenella | reverse complement strand
CTTTCGAAAGACGAATGCTAAACTTCGTGCATTTTTGATATTGGCTGGGATGTTGTGTGCCAGTGAATAGTCTTCCGAGAGCGTGAACAAATCTTGTCGTTGCTCTGTAAAAACTCCAAATCTAGCTTTACCGGTACCTCCATATGCGCCCATAAACTCTTCGAAGGCAGGGTCAGGATCTTCCCGGATATGGTTTACTCCTTCTTCTTTGTCATGATCTCCTTCGAATGGCGCTAGTCGATTTTGGTGGACTACTTTCGGTTTTCCATTGGGAATCTTACTTATGCGATAGATGACGTCGTTGATCTTTTTTTTGATTAAGTATGGCCCCTCCCAAGATTTTTGTAGTTTTGGAGAAAAGCCTTTTCTCCTCGTTGGGTTGTGTAACCATACTCTGTCCCCTTCTTCGAAACTGCCTTCTGTAGCCTGCGTGTCGTACCGTTTTTTCATTCTGTCGCTGGCAACTTGGAGATTCGTTCGAACCAATTCGTGTACATCGTCCATCCCTTTTCTCAACTGGATCACGTAGTCTTCTCCCGCTAGATCTTCTCCAGGACGACAACCAAATTCCAGGTCACAAGGAAGCCTCATTTCGCGTCCAAATAGGATTTTCGCAGGTGTTTCACCTGTGGACTCATTGATGGCAGATCGATATGCCAATGCAAATAGGGAAAGGTACTGGTCCCAATCTTTCTGGTGGCTGGAAACTACTTTGGACAGGTATTTTCCAATGTTCCTGTTCATCCTTTCGACCATTCCGTCTGACTGTGGATGCAATGCCGTTGTCCTCGTCTTCTTCATTCCCAGCTTATCACAAATTTCCTGGAATACATGGCTTTCGAAATTCCTTCCCTGATCGCTGTGAACTTCCAATGGCACTCCATATCGGCTAATGAATTCTTTTACCAATACATCTGCGACAGTTGTGGCCTCTTGGTTCGGAATCGCGTAAACTTCTACCCATTTGGTAAAATAATCCATCACGACCAGAATGTATTTACCACCATTTTCTGTCGTCGGAAATGGTCCTGCGATATCTAATGCAATCCTTTCGAATGGGCTTCCAACATTGTATTGTTTCATGGGAGCCTTTCTCTTGCGATGTGGTCCATTACTCGTAGCACAATTCGTACACTTCTTACACCAGTCCTTCACATCGTCGGAGCTGTTCATCCAATAAAACCTTTCACGGACTCGCTGAAGGGTTTTCTTCACTCCCAGATGACCTCCTGATGGACTGTCGTGTAACTTCCTTAGTACCTCAGCTACTCGTAGATCTCGGGATAACTATTTGTCGTCTATTTTCGGAACCATCATCGTTTTTAAGGACTCGTTTCAACAGGCCTTCTTCTAGGACAAGGGAGTCCCACTGAGCCCAATATGCCTTCAGTGTTGGTGAAAATCTTGACACTTCTTGCCAGGTAGGTCGCCGGTTTTCTTACTTCCATTGCCGGATCATCTTTAGGTGTGGATCATTATCTTGATCTTCTCTAATCCTGGTGGGTGACCATTCTTCAGTGCTTACTGTAGTTCTTGAAACTACTGCTTCCTCAGATTCCACCTTGTTGCAGTGGGAATAGTCTGGTTGGCATGGTCGTCTAGACAGGGAGTCGGCTTTTCGGCGACTCACACCAGTTCGTAGGAGTTCTTGGTTTGCTGGAGTCCTAGGGCGCTTACTCGAACTGCCTACATGTCCTAGCTCGCCACAATTCCTGCATCTAACCTTCCTCGACTTTCGGTCTACCATGCTTTTTATCAAGTTGACTAACTGGTCAAATTTATCTTCGTCACCATCTTCTTGAACTTTGTTATATTCTGACGCCTTCGTGGCTGCTTCATATTCAAGAGCAGCAGTCAATGCATCGACCAATGTTTTGGGATGGGCTAAACGAAGGGTCCTCTGCATATCAGGGTCACGTAAGCCATCAATAAAGGCCTGGATGCCTAGACATTCCATCATGTTTTCTGGTGCTGATAGATAAGCAAATCGGACTAGTCGGGCAATATCCACTTCATACTCTTGAAGGGTTTCATCACGTCTCTGCCTTCGATTCTTCATCTGAGATTGGTACAAGTGTTCTAGATATTCGTGACCATATCTCATGTCCAACCTCTTCTTCAGCTGCTCGAAGTCATCCGTTTCTTCAAGAGGTATCGTCTGAAGCACATCCAAGGCATCTCCCCGAAGCGCGATGGTCAAGTTCACTGCCTTCTCCCTGTCTGACCAATTATTCGCTCTAGCGGCTGCTTCAAATTGTTCCACGACATCTTTCCGTCGAACGTTGGGGCCTTGACTCGAGCAAAACTGCCAATATCTTCTATTTTGGGGAGTGTTTCAGGCTTGCAGGGTTTTATTTGCTCGATCTTCTTTTCTTCTGCTGACATGTCTTGTGTTCCTGAATTTGCCATTTTTCTCTCTAACTCCTGGATTTTCTCTTCCATTGTTGTTATTTTATTCTCCATATCTGATTTTAGGGACGAAATTTTATGTTCGACTTTATTTTCGACAGCGGTAATGTCATTTTTTATTGACAAAATATCGGCAGAAATATCGTCTTTCATAGTAGAAATCTTCTCTTTCATAGCAGATATTGACGAGATTATGGTGGAGGACTCGTCATTGAATAAGAATGTTTCTGGATCCAAGTCTTCACTTTCCAGTGCTATTTTCAGTCTTTCAACCAATTCACTCTTCTTCCCGGACGTTTCCAACTCGCGATTTTCTAATTCTGCTTTCAGTTCCGTCACTTTCAGGTCACATAGTCTCTTAGCCATTTTTACGTCATTATTTATTTATATTACCCCACACCTGACACCAATGTAATGTTTTTCTTATTTATTTAAACAGTTTTTACCGTGGGATAAAAATTATACACTCACTATGGCTAATTACTATCGATTTATTAAAGAAACACTTACACACTATAATAATCTTAATTTATATACACACTACTTAATGTCTATTAATTTATCTACACACGGTATAATAATTGTCCTAATTTATCTTCAACACTATTTATATTCACTTCTGTTCACTCACTGTATACTGAAACTGTTTACCGATTCACTGTATACTGAACAACTCCTCCACTCACTCGAAAATCCACGTATATATACTCCTTCAAATCTCTAGAACATTCGCGATAAACCATTGTATGGCCTGGTACATTTCCAGGACAGTCTGGATATTACCTGCGAAAGAACATTTCTAGAAAGGTCGCATTCATCGTTTGCGACAGGACCGGCTTCGGAATTAGTGAGTTCGTAACAATAGGTTAATACATAATATCAAATATATTTATTTTCAATAAATTTCGTTTACGGTATACCAAAAACAATTTGAAACTTCATGAAATTCAGATTTTTTTATATTCTTACTTATTTCTAAAGTTGCGCTGATGACTTCTATGATTATAAATATATCTGATGGAAAATCCTTATGTTTATGTTTGATCATCAAATTTCCCGCAATAGTACCAACCTAAAATTACAGAAGAGCTTATTATTTAGACTCCGTTCCACATAAGAAGAAGCCATGTGAAGTTTGCCAACTGACTTGCGCAGAAACCGAAATCGGTCTTGTTTATCTATGTAACCTCGTAGCGACCGGCTCATGCCATTGGCGTTCTGTATATGTATCTGTAGAGTGGGCAGGGTGAGTGTAGGTACATAGCACTTAGGCCACATGTGACCCATTGTACATCCTCCCGAGGAGTTGTCCTCCTAGGTCATTGTCCACCCTGTCCTTCCCAGGAAGGTAGACAGGTCACTAGGAGAAATCTCCTTTATACCGGCAGGTGTAGGCCAAGACTCACCGAACACACACTCTCTTATTGACGATAACTCCGGACACTCGCATAAGACATGCCTGACAGTTTCATCTTCCTGTTCACACATCCTGCATAGAGGTGAGTCCACTAGCCCCATAGTATGGAGGTGTTACCCTAGTTGACAGTGGCCAGTCAGAAATCCTACTGTTAAACGTAGTTTTTTCCTGGTCATCGCCAAATATTTCTTCGGCGCCAGCTTCCCAGGGTCGCCCAGTGTGATCCTGGCAAGACTGCATCTTTCGATTACATCCCATCTCTTATGGGATTGAGCATAGGTGTAACGTTTAGCTAGTTCCGCAATTGTCGAAGTCCTTAGGCCGTAGATGTCACTGGGCTCTAAAATTGTTAGTCCATAGCCGCTTCCCTGGCGAAAGAATCGGCATTGCGATCACCTTTACTTCTGTCGTGCCCTTTAACCCATCTCAGGATAATATTGTTATCTGCCGAGGCATTAGCTAAATCTTGGTGGCTCTCTAGTACCAGCCCCGATATGACACGTTGTCTGTTCAAGGCTAATAGGGCTTGTCTACTATCAGTGCAGATTGTTATGTTTTTGCCAGAAATTCCTTTTCTGGTTAGCTCTTTTGTGGCAATTGACATAAAAAGAAGCCACGTGAAGTTTGTCAACTGACTTGCGCAGAAAACAAAATCGGTCTTGTTTATATATGTAACCTCGTAACGACCGGCTTATGCCATTGGCGTTTC
The DNA here is from genome assembly GCA_910591685.1 of Galerucella tenella. Classification (NCBI taxonomy): domain Eukaryota; kingdom Metazoa; phylum Arthropoda; class Insecta; order Coleoptera; family Chrysomelidae; genus Galerucella; species Galerucella tenella. Next base: position 113,361 of record CAJUYH010000202.1, on the reverse strand, counting down.
AAACGATGTTTTATGCTGATAGCCATTTTATACATTCTGGTGGTGGTTCTTTGTTGAGGAGATATTGGTGCGAAAGGAGTGTGTGACCTATACGCAGGCGGTTCAAGACTTGATCTCTTCGTTTGTCTGGTATTGATGGACAGAACTCAACTTGCTGCTTGCTGCTCAACTTAGTTTGGATCTCGTATGATTCCGTACTACTTGCCAAGAATTGAATATATGTTTTTTGATTGCATTAATGTGGTCAGTGTAGGGAATTTTGGTGCTTCTTCTTTAGATGTTGTTTCTAGAGCTAATTGATCGACTTGCTCGTTTCCTTTTATGCCAGAATGAGATTGAAAAAAATGAGTCGTTTTTGGGAAAAATGTATACTTACACCGAGAGAAGAGTTATTTATAGACAAATAAACTGATTTGTTTGACCCCCCTTTGTTTAAAACTAACATTGCTCTTTTATTATTAAGAAGCCATATAAACGTAAAAATATTGGGAAATTTTGATATAAAATAATGATTTATTCGAGTGTTATTTCTTTAATGTGAAAAAATTTGTTCCTCCTAATGCACACCTTCATACAATAGTTCTTCAGAAACTATAAAAGTTTACGAAGCACAATATAATATTTTGTCATAAAATATAACGATGCTATTTGGGTAAAAATTGTTTTCATTACCAGAAAAAAACCTAACATCTTGAATAATATTCCATCACTTTAAAACAACAAATTAAATATTCATAGTAAATAATTTGAAAGTTTTGACAGAAATTTACATTTTTTAAATAAGCCTATAGATTATTAGCCTCAAATAAGATCTACTTTATACCGAAAAAATAAGTATTTCAGTATAACTGTACATTTATCGTTACGAGAAAAAAACTTATTTGCTACAAATCACAAACAAAGAATTCTCACCCCACCCTTCCCTATTATTCAGTAACGGTCACCACCGCTATACGTTTGGCGTCAGCAGCCTGCATGTGGAATTAGATCAGTTTTTGCAATTTTATTAATTATTTTATTTTTGTGAAGTATGTGGTTAAAGTGCTCTGGACAAAAATAAGTTTAATAATAGAATGAGTGTATTGTGAAACTCATGGCGATTACAAGAATTGTGAGATATCTTTGAAGGTAAAGAAATAAATGATAATTATATCTAAGCAGGTAGAAGTAACAAGCAAGCAAAATATACCTCAAACATACACATTTCTCAATTAAACCTGTCAGATCAAGAACTCCAAAAAACTACTATGGGTAAAGCATTAATGGGCACACTTAAGGATAGACAAGGCTATCTTGTGGATACCATTGTTGGTTATGTTTTAGATCATGTAGGTATGTTCAATTTTAAAAATGTATGGTTTCCATTTTATGAATATATGGCTTCTATTTTAAAAATGTATAGTTTTCATTTTAATAGATCAAAATATTCAGCAGCAAGTTTTTTATTCCTATCCTGCTTTCCTACTAAACAGTTTTTTGTATAAATAGAGACCATTAATTTTTATTAGATTTAAACATGTTTGTCATAAAAATACTGTCATTTTAATCCGTGTCCAGACTAACCATTGACCAATTCAATCGACTAGTCCACACATACAAAACGAAAGTCAACTTTTTTATTCGACATATATAGTCTGGAAACGGCTTAGACAAACATTTGTGAAAAAGATATTTTCCTAAGTAACCCAATTATTTAGAGAACCGTGTGGAAGTTAACCATACTGCCTAATACACCGTGAACTTTTAATATATTTCTAAATATTTGGAAACATTTCAAAAGCTCAGTGTATTGAATAGTGCATGTAGGTAACTTCCATAATCAATACCCTTAATAATGCGGTTTTTCAGGGAAATATATTTTTTCACTACAAGGCAATATGATGTTCATGAAAATTATGGTTCGGTTATGATAAATATGTTGAGTTTTAGTAAAAATTTGTAGTTTTCTTGAAGAAGAAACATTTGTTTCCAACAAAAAAATATAATTTGCTGGGACTATACATTTATTACAAATAAAAAACATATCGTTAACCCAGACAATATCTATACTTTTTCATGGTAAAGAAATATATTTTAACGATACAATACACTTTTTATGATAAAGAAATTTCATTCTGTCATAAAATAAAAAATAATTTTTTTATAATAAAACAATATAGTTAGCTTGCAAAAATATGTATTCGTTATTGGAAAACTACTGTATTTAATTTGAATGCTTTCAAAGATTAATATAACTTTTTGGAACTTTAGTTCTTTACGTCAGGTTATGTATAAGCGACCGGGGGTCGCGACGCAAAAGATCTGACCGTTACGATACGTTACGTTACGTTATGTTACGTTGCTTCGTTATGTGCCTTGCTTGCGTGCGTGTGCTCTCTCCTGAGTCTCTCTCTCGTTTACGAAGCAGCGATTCATATGCTTCGGCCGGGAATGGAACCCGGGCCGCCCGCGTAGCAGGCGAGCATTCTACCACTGAACCAACGATGCTACATTAAAATTATATGCAAAGCTGGTATTCGCAGTGCTGGTGATCTACTTGAATTTGTTCCGATAAATTTTTACTATCATTTCCAAAAAATTTTTTGCGCGATTGATCTTTTTTGTCTATTTACAGCATCGGTTGTCAGGACGGTAGGTTGTGTTTACTGGTTTCTAAGTTTAACACGTCGGTAAGTGATTTACTTACCGTTCAGACGTTGAAAATAAATAGCATAAAAACAATTTCACCAAAATGCAAAATATATTTTAAACTGATCGAAAAGTATAAATGTCAATTTTGACATATCGTTCATTTCAAAGAAAATTAAATTATTTTATTCGGAATTTATTTCAATACGATCGCGCGAAAAATGGTATAAGCATCTCGAACGTGTTAAGGGTAATTACAACGTTTGCATGTAGATTCCTCTCGTAAAATTGGACAAAATGATATGAGGCTTAAGGGGTCCATCACATTTACTATTCGAAATACAGGGTGTTGAAATTTTGAAAACTTGTATGTTTTAATTCGATAACTTTAAAATGGATGGATAAATTGATTTGACATTTGGCAGGTTGTTTTTAAATGTAAAAGGGCATATTTTGATAGAAATAGTAGTTTGTGCAACTAGTGTGGATATGATCGCCATATCGCACGAGGACGAAGTTTGGGCCCTAGGCGGAGTGCTCAATCGTTCAAGTTCGATATGGACAATCCACACGAGTCGAACAGCATATTTTTTCTACGACCCACTTAAGAAAAAATCTAGAAATTAAAAATTTCTATATACTGTAATATAACGTCAAATTGAAAATTTAACAATTCAATTTTATGTTTCCACTAATTTTTTTGTGGTAAACGTACAGTTCTTGAATGTCCAATTTGTGTAATGCTACGGTTTCCCTTTTTAAATATACGATGCTGTTAAAAGTAGATGTTGCCAGTCGGACTCCCTCATGAAGGGTACCGTACCATTATCTATAATAATGAATATTCTGCTAAATATTTCAAACGTCTACCTGTTGTCGTTATTAATATCAAGCAGAATAATTATTTAAAAATAAAATTAACAATTAAAAAAAAACTTCTTCACGGGGAATCGAACCCGGGTTTACCGCGTGAGAGTCTGGTTTGCTTACTACTCGACTACCGAGGAATATGCAAATTGTTTATCTATAACGTCATATGTATTACATAATTTTTGCTTGATAGGAACTAAAGTTCCTACCGTGTGTCCCGCGACACGTTCTACCTTTTTTGTCAAATACCTTAATAAATAATGTTTGAGACAAATATGATACATTTTTACAAGAATAAATGTAATTTTCGATAGACAACTCATTTTATTAATGACAATGAATATGTTTTTATTCATCAGCAATATTACTTTACGAACTTGGAATCAAATCCTTTCTTAACGATAAATTAAATATTAGTTAGGCCATATGGAAAATCATATTTATTTGATAATAAGATTTTAATTGTCATAAATAAATATTTTTATCGGTGATATGAGTTTAACTGGTTTAATTGAGAGTGTTGTGTTTTTTTATTTGATCTAAAATCATGCCTCCTAAAAAACTTGTTTGGTCAATGTTGACAGATTCAAATTTTGTGTGAAAACGTCACGCTACTGATTTTAAGTCGAATGTCAATTTTAGAATACTGCGCTGTTTTTGACAACAAGCTCTACACGTGACTTCTTTTTATGTGTCTAATAAACGAATACCAACTTACATTTCTTACTGGTACATTAGCTACAAGATTAAGATGGTCAACTGCTTTATTTAGGTATTTTAATTGTGGTTGTTTCTTTGCCAAATCAGTAAATAAATCTATGGCACTAGTAAGAGTTATATTAGCCCCTATACATAAACCTATTCGATTTAGTTGATTATTTCTCAACTCGAAAACATCCTGGATATCCACGTACACTTTATAATTAGTTTTGGTTTTGTAGACGCCTGTAAAAATGAAAATACAACATAGGTAGAAAACGAATTGAATAAGTTTCGAGTAAATACCAATTCAAAGCATCGCGAAAAAATTCCAAATCAACAAATACCAAGGGCCTTTTCGGAATCTCGTTTCAGTAAGCTCCTATGAAAGATATGGCCATAGATAAAACCTAATCTAACCTAACCTAATTTAATCTATTTTAACCTAACTTACTGGATATGGCTGCAGCGCGTTGTTTTGAGATGACAATTGGTTAAGAGATTGTTATACTTAATAATTTTTTTGGTACCCGTTTATTTTCTATTTCTTTCCGTTTATTTCCACTTAATCCTTAAACATTCATGATTAAGCAATAAAAAGGAATTCAATTCTGATATTCCTAATTTCAATTTAAATGAAATGAAATTTGTCTCAAAAATCGAATGGGAGAAGTGAGTCTTTTACTGTAGCTAACTGAAGCGAGTTTCCGAAAAGGCTCCAGGTATTATTTTCCACTGGGGGACTTGGTCCAATAGTTTTGGAATTTTCTACCTCTGGAAAGAGAAAATTCAAAACGAATATCCGTAAACTGAGCTCTTCATAACAAATAATTGAATCAAAATATCGATAGTTGTGAAGATCGTGTTCGATTGGCACAAATTTATGTTGAAACTACTGATTCCACGACAATAATTTCAGCTACGACCTGATTTCACGTCAAAAATCTCAACTACGCCATAACCACTTCACATTATTTTTATGAACAACGCGAACCTGAACATGACAAATTCGTTATAAAATGTCTCTTTCCCAGTGGCAGAAACTACTAAGAAAAGGTGCTTATACAGTGTTATTCACAAGTCCCCTCCCCCCCTCGTATATTTTGAACGGCTACACTTACATTAATAAAATTTGGAGGGTGGAAATAAAGTGTTGTAAACTTCTCTACGATTGGTAACAGGTGACGTAATGGTGATAGATGACGTCACAATGCCACTCTGGCCAATAATTTTAAATAGGACCTTATGGCTAGTGATATCTCGTTTGAAAGGCATTGACATTGGGTACATATCCATATTAATTTTGTTTGGGTTTAAGCTAATTTTGACGGATAAATTAAATAAATACCAAAATTATTGAAATTATTTTTTTAAATTTAATTAATCAAATATCAACAATGGATTCTTATAGTAAGTGTTCGAAATGTGCTCAGTCTACTTCCTGACAGTAATACATCTTATCAGTAAACTCTTGTCGTACTCGTTCGAATGTGTCAGCGGAAATTGCATTGCATTCTTCAATAATTCTTTCTTTCAAAACGCCAATGCTATCTGGTGCCGTAGTATGAACCTTGGATTTCAAGTACCCCCATAGAAAAAAATCTGATGGTGTCAGATCTGGAGACCGAGGTGGCCATTCTATAGGACCTCGCCGGCCGATCCATCTACCTCGATATTCTTCATCCAGGTAACGTCTTACTGCACCATAATAATGTGCAGGAGCACCATCTTGTTGAAATTTTATTTCCAGATGGCCGAATTCATCTGGATTATCTTCCAGAATTCCAAGAATTAACGGCTCAATTGCATTTTGTAACATCTCCAGATACACTTCACCGCTTAAATTTGAATTTAGGAAAACAGGACCAACTATGTGGTTTCCCAAAATACCTGCCCAAACATTGACTTTTTCTGGAAATTGTGTATGTTGTTCACGAAAGGTGTGAGGATTTGTGTCACTCCAATACCTTACATTTTGTGTATTCACATTTCCATTGAGGCAAAAAGTAGTTTCGTCACTAAAACAAATTGTTTTTGGAACTTTAGTTCTTTACGTCAGGTTATGTTTGAGCGACCAGGGGTCGCGACGCAAAAGATCTGACCGTTACGCGTTACGTTACGCTACGTTATGTTACGTTGCTTCGTTATGTGCCTTGCTTTCGTGCTTGTGCTCTCTCCTTAGTCTCTCTCTCTCTCGTTTACGAAGCAGCGATTCATATGCTGCGGCCGGGATTCGAACCCGGGCCGCCCGCGTGGAAGGCGAGCATTCTACCACTGAACCACCGATGCTATATTAAAATTTTATGCAAAGCTGGTATTCGCAGTGCTGGTGATCTACTTGAATTTGTTCGGATAAATTTTTACTATTATTTCCATAATTTTTTTGCGTGATTAAGGGGTCTAGCACATTTACTATTCGAAATACAGGGTGTTGAAATTTTGAAAACTTGTATGTTTTAATTCGATAACTTTAAAATGGATGGATAAATTGATTTGACATTTGGCAGGTTGTTTTTAAATGTAAAAGGGCATATTTTGATAGAAATGGTAGTTTGTGAAACTAGTGTGCACGAGGACGAAGTTTGGGCCGTAGGCGGAGTGCTCAATCGTTCAAGTTCGATATGGACAATCCACAAGAGTCGAACAGCATATTTTCTCTACGACCCACATAAGAAAAAATCTAGAAAATAAAAATTTCTATATACTGTAATATAACTTCAAATTAAAAATTTAGCAATTCAATTTTATGTTTCCACTAATTTTGTGGTAAATGTACAGTTCTTGAATGTCCAATTTGTATAATGCTACGGTTTCCTTTTTTAAATATACGATGCTGTTATAAGTAGATGTTGCTAGTCGGACTCCCTCATGAAGGGTACCGTACCATTATCTATAATAATGAATATTCTGCTAAATATTTCAAACGTCTACCTGTTGTCGTTTTTAATATCAAGCAGAATAATTATTTAAAAATAAAATTAACAATAAAAAAAACTTCTTCACGGGGAATCGAACCCTGGTCTAGCGTGAGAGTCTGGTTTGCTTACTACTCGGCCACCGAGGCTTTGCAATTTGTTTATCTATAACGTCAAATGTATTACATACTTTTTGCTTAAAAGGAACTAAAGTTCCTACCGTGTGTCCCGCGACACGTTCTACCTTTTGTGTGATGTGGGTTTTGACTAATTTTATTTATCATATACATTCACAGAATTCGAGTCTTCTGTCGGGGTCGTCATCCGAAAGGTGGTGCACCATTTTTAACTAATTTATTTTTAGCCAACACCTTCTGTACTGTACTTTTACTTACTCCACAGTTAGACGCAACTTTAGTTGAAAAGGAAGTAGGGCTTACTACCATTTCAGCAACTATATCAATTTTTTTATCACCAATGTTGGTCGACCAGATCGTTTGGCATCTTGAACACTACCTGTTGCTCCAACTTGTGATAAGCTCCCTCAAATAAGTTTTCGAGATAGGGCGATCTGGGTATCTCTCATTAAATAAACGTTCCGCTTCATGGAGATTCTTTCTAGATTCACCAATTATTAAGAAAGCTGCTACTTTGTCGGGTTGAGTACGTACCATTTTGCCTATGTAAACTCTTAAACGTCTCGTTGAACAATAATAAAATCAAAAATTTAAGCTATTTAGAAAAACTTTGCAAAGCAACAAATACTATATTAAATTAAAAACGTTAATTTTTTTTGACAACTAACCAGAGGCGGACTGAAAAATCTTCAATATTTAAATGTGAAATAATAATTTTGGTATTTATTTAATGTATCCGTCAAAATTAGTTTAAGCCCAAACAAAATCAATATGGCTATGTAGCCAATGTCAATGCCTTTCAAACGAGATATCACTTGCCATAAGGTCCTATTTAAAATTATTGGCCAGAGTGGCATTGTGATGTCATATATTACTATTACGTCACCTGTTACCATTCGTAGAGAAGTTTACAACACTTTATTTTCACCCTCCAAATTTTATTAATGTAAGTGTAGCCGTTCAAAAGATACGAGGGGGGGGAGGGGACTTTTGAATAGACTGTATAGCAGTGCTTCAGCAGCTCAACCAGGTTTTGTGCTGGTATTTTCCAGACTTAGTCACAACATCTTTAAGTGATTGAGCTTCTTTCGTGACATGCAAAGTAAAATATCAATATTCATAAAATTGAACTTGTATACCTTGAGATGTATTACCAGAAACAAGAGTGTAATAATTCTGAGTGGTTTTAATGTTGTTAAATGCTTTAATAACTTCCATTAAATCATTCAAGGATGTTACTTTAATCCATGATAGACCTCTTAAGGTGTAATAGAAAGAGGAAGCTAAATCTAAATCTAAACCGATTGATTTGGAGCGGTTTGATTTTTTTGGACATATCGGTAGATCTTCAATATCTCCAGAATATTTCAATAAATCGTTGGAGGCGTCGCAGCAAACTGATTTAAAAGCTGCCAATATGGATCTAAAATGGTAAAATTTCATATTAAAATTGATAAGTACCTACACGTGCTATTTTGTAGGACTGCTAGATACGGAAATTTGTCATTTCGAGGAACTTTTTTAATCACATTTTTCTGTCATTTGTCAAAATGGTCAACGTACAATCTACGATTTTCTGTTATTTTGTGAAAAAGAGAGGATAAATATTTGCGTTATTTGTAGATAACAAATTTTATGTGGATACTACCATCAACATTAATAAAAAGGGGCTTCTGAACGGGCAATATTTGTAGTGCAATATGTAGCTGCAACACAGTGGCTGGCAACATTGACAGCAATAACAGCCAGACTAGGTATAAATATATTTACAATATTGAAATGTATTACGGATGTATTGAAAATGTTTTTAGCAGATATAACTAATGCCAGTTGAAATCTACTTTTATTTTCAAAAGTAACATACAGGTTGGTTGTAAAGCTGGTACATTTCAAATAAAAAAAAATAAAAAAAATATAGCTACACATGTTTTATGTTGCCTATGCATTTAATTGGTTGCAGCAAGAGTTGCCGGATGATCACTTGGCCAGCGAAAATAGGTACTCTGCAATTTTACTTTGTTTTTGTGTTCGTTTGTTGTTGTTGTAATGAAAATTTTAGAGGTTATGGTATATAAAATGACTAATACTTGGTCGAATGAAAAGATAATTGAGTTTATTAATGAAACCGGAAGTTGTAAAGACAGAAATACTAAAAAAGATGGATGGGCAGTTATCGCCGAAGAATTTGGTATATCAAGTGATGAGGCCTACAAAAAATTCAGGAACTATTCATGAAACTATCCAGAGAATGAGGTGAAAAAGATGAAAACCGGTAGTGCTGGCGGTAAACTAGTGAATTGGTATTTTTAACTTGTTATCAAGACTTATTTCTAGACTTAGGTAATCTAAAGTTTCACGCCTAAGGTCGAATCCACAATCTACTCTTCTTTTCCTTTAACTTTGTGTTTAACAATGTAAGTCGCTGCGACGCGAATGATTTCGTCAGTCATTCTTGCACGATTGTGTAGCCCGTCTACGAAATAAATTATTTTCATCAATGGGCCATAGTGTTGCAAACAATATTGCCGAGATAAATAGGTATGGCAGAGCCATATGCTACAATTGAAATGTTGTAGTGCTGGCTATAGTTGCCAATATTGCAGCCACATATTGCGCTAAAAATATTGCCCGTTTAGAAGGTGCTTAATACAAGCATAAAATTCAAATGCTAATACCAATATATTGGTATAGTAATTTCAATAGCCTTTATGGTGTGCGTCTTCGTTTGTGACGTTTATCCGGGTTTTGGATATGTCGCTTATTTTATTTGCTATTTTGCAGTGCCGGACTGGCCATTTGAGATAGTGAGAAAAATCTCACGGGGCCCACCCCCCATTTGGGGTCTCGGGGCCCCTAGGAAAACGGACGGGTGCGTTCACTGTTGCTTTCAGTTGATTAGACAGTTTAATATGCACATTTCAACGTATACAAACCTGTACATTGCATATAAATATACAGGGTGTACCAACCTTACGACCAACTTCGGTATATGGGTTATTTTAAGATATATCAAAAAATGTTATCAACAAAAATAGTAGATGTGCTGAAGGTCCATATTTTGAAATTATATCGAACTATACAGAGTGCTGCATAACTCCGTTACAAACCAAACATATGATTTTTCAAATGGGAGCCCCTGTATATTATACTGAATTCGGATTGGTTACATTTTTCGAAGCTTTTGATATGAGGTTTGGCTAGGTTATACAGAGTCCTTCGAAAGATATGGACACGTTTATGTGAAAGTCGTAGGTAAATCAACGCTCTGTAGCTTGTTGTACGTTAAAGAAAAAAATTGTATTTTGCCAAACAGAGTTTTGTAATTTGATGCAATATCTCCGTATCCTATTAAATTTCAATTATATTCTTTCTTGTATACAGGGTGAACGGAAACTCGAACCTGTCATTCTCTTTCATATTTCAAATGGAACACCTTGTATTTTATAGCAAAAATAGAATCTTCGATTATGTAACTTTAATTTTTGTCAAGCATTCCCTACACTATTAGAAAGTTTTATTCTTATGAGTGTAGAAACGGAAACGCTGCATTCTATAGACCCAGAAAAAATTATTTTGCGTCTGGCTGCAGAAAGCTCACTGTATAAAAAAATGTTAATTGGTTGAAGTAAAGTAATTATTATATATTTGCGGTTCTTCGCCCCTATTTTTATTCACTTTGTTCCTTTTTGATGCCAAAAGTTGATTTATTAGGTCTTCAGTACCACGTTTTAGAGTTTATTTTTGTATTTGTTGTATTTATTTCAATAAGAATATTTATTTGGTTTGATTTATTAAAAAATGTATTTATTTTTATAATTTGTTTATTTTGTCTTTCTGTGTTTATTTCATTTTTTACTCTAAGACAAGTGTAGAGCTGATCTAATAGTACGAAACCCAATAATTTGTTGAAATTTTCGTACGCGACTCATGAAATAGAATGAGCCTGGTAATTGGGGGCCCCAATTTTTTAAAATCTCACTTGGCAAAGATAGGCCAGTCCGGCACTGCTATTTTGACATATATTATAGCTAACCTTAAATTTGATCAATAAAAGCATCAGAATCGTATTCGATCGATACGAAAACTGTAATTTCTCCCGATTGATAGGCCGCGCTTGCGCGTAATCTAAACATCTTTTAATCAAATTTTTTAAGTCAAATATTAGGGTTAATTGTTATACATTTAAACGGTTCATTATTGTGATATTTTGATTAGGATTAATCACAGACCTGCCTTTTTTCCATTTCTTACTACGGAATGTGTTAGAAGGACAATCGATGACGCACACCAAAAAGGCTATTGAATGAACTATATATAGGCTGTTTGTTTTAATAGCTTTTGTCGACATTATTTTTCGTTAAAAATCGTATTTTTCACCAATAGCACCTACCTATATCCCGTACACCTACAGATATTACCGCCAAATGAATTTTCAACTTCTTCCATTTTAACGTTGTTTTTATTTTCTTTCAAAGCAAACATATTCATGATCATACCAGGTGTACAATATCCACATTGCGTGCCGTGAAACTTCGTAATAACATCTTGTAATTTGTTGGGATTTTTCGAATTTCCAAGGCCTTCTATTGTGTATATTTCCCAACCGCATATTGAAAAAATTGATATGTGACACTGAAAATTATGTTTACGATTTAAAGGAAGTAGATATTTAAATTAATTTATTATGAAATGAACGTTAAGTAATAAATGTAGATAATAATGTGTTATTATTATTTTTAGACCAGTCCACTTATGAGTAAATGAAAGAAAATAAGCTGAAAATTTGTACAAATCATTGTTTTGAAATTTCAAATTTTAGGTCAAATGTTTCATAACATCTCGCCTCCGAGTGATGCGCGATTCCCTGGGATTAAATAACCAGTTCTTGATGTACAAAGTTTCCGGAAAACATTTTCCTGGATTTCTCAGTAGGTATATGAGAATTCATCCAGAGTACCTATACATCGACAGCTTCATCATCAACATCATCTTCATCATCAACGTCATCTTCATCTTCAAACAATTGTTCTTTTGATAAGTATTTTTTTATTGCTACTAACCCTGTTTTATGTAAATTTAAAGACCGTAATTATATACATTTTGTTTTATTCAGTTAGTTTCATTTACTATGCAGAAACGTTAAGCTCTTCTTTTAACAGATTAAAAGTTAGCTGACCATTAAATTTGATTTTCTTTCTAATTTTCTTTTAGGAAATAAAATTAGTGGCGCCCTAAAATTGCTATCTCTTTTTTCTAGTTTTGCTTGTAAATTATTTTCTTTATATTAATAAGGTAACAAAGCCCTGAGAACTGGCTTAGTTTACCTCCAAATTTAATAGGTTAGTTAGGCAAGAACCTGCAATAATTACCATCATTTTTTCAACGACATTCAATCTTATTATTTGTTTCATTTTTAGTTTCTACTAATTGACATTCCACAGTTATATACCCCAAATTTCATAACCCAATTTAAGTATTACATCCATAATACTCTCGAATGAATTTTATTGAAAGTATCTTGCTTCTCAGTGATAATTGAGTTTATCATGAATTTTTTTAGAGTGCAACATTCTGTACAAATTTGTTATAGTCAAATGCAGTCTTATCATGCGGGTCATACGATTCAATAAAGACATACTCACCGTTTTTGTTTTCTTTTATTGCGTTTAATCATAACTTCCAAATAAAATCCGTAAGATGAAAAAGACCGACTTATGCAATTTCGACGGGAGAAAAAAGGATATGTATTTAGTGTTCATCGATTCTAAAAAGTCTTTCACCAGCGAAATTTTTATTCAAATGTCAGTTTTCTGACTTTGACAGTTCAAAGTGGCAATATGAATAATAAGAAGAAATTTTCCGGTATTTTACATCCTCAAGCAAAAAAAATGGTACTTAATCTGAGATTATTTCGAGAATGAATGAAAAAGTGGAAATTCGTCAACCAGTGTGCAGGAAACATCAACCATCATTATTTTCTCCGGGTATATTTGTAATCTCACATTTTGGTAACCTCTGTGTCTTCTGATTGGATACATATGGTTAGTGACCTTTTATCCTGCACGATAAGAGCGCTTTTGACTATATAAACATTCTTTATAAGAACCATTTGTATTTGAGGTAGAGTATGCGAAGAATAATGCAATGCTAACCTTATGAATAATATAATAAGCAAATTCTACTTTAAGAATATCATAATTTTCAACAAACCCTAATTTTTGATTATTTTCAACATGAAATATGGAAATATGAGTAGGTGTATCAACAATACCTATTAAATAATACTTAGCCATTTCGTTAAGTCATAAAACGAATTACTTTAAGTAGATATTATAATTATTGTTAAGTACAGCTTGTATTTATTAGGTTTGATCATGATTGTTGGTACAGTCAACAGAAGCGAACATGTCCTGATTGGCTGGTTGCGATGACCTTCCTTTTAGTTCCAAATTTAACAAACCCAGACCAGTTTCTTTCTAATTTTCAAGTTTATTCATGCACAGCTCCACATATTCTAAGTGATTTTAGATTTAGACACTATAATGTAAGCACTTAAGCAGTAGACTCCGTTTCACATAAGAAGAACCCACTTGAGTCTAGAAGTTGCAGTCGTATGCGCGAAGAAGCTGCACATAACAACATTTGAACATCAGCCTTAGGCTTTGACCGATATTGATGTTCAGATATTGTTATGTGCAGCTTCTTCGCGCATACAACTGCAACTTCTAGTGGGTTCTTCTTATGTGAAACGAAGTCTAGAAATGATTTCCAGAAGTAAAACTTTTTTTCTGTGTTCATTTTCAAATTGAATTTCCAAATTTTTGTTGTTGTTTTAAATTGTTTTTAACTTCCAACCTTGAAATTAATGTGATAATAATAAAGTCAAATGTCAATTGTCGAAAAAATCTTGGAGATTTGCAACAAATAGGTTCAAAATTAAATGTAAGAAGACTGGTTTTTAATTTTGCATGCAATTTATATTCCTTGCAAAAAGGCTGTAATATGTAAGATTATTATTATTATTACAATAAGGTACGGGCAAGAATCCTAAGATCCATAAGACCTGAATTGTACTGAATAAATATTACAAAAATTAAAGTAATTAGAAAATTTAAAAATAGAAAAATTAGAAAAAAATTAGGTGGAAAAAAACCTCTACCCATCTACCCTCAGGTAGATGGTTCCATGTTGAAAAGACACGATTACACAAAAAATGTTGCCTTGTCCGGCAAGGGAATATTTCTTTTTTCAATTTCCATTTTTGTCCTCGAAGCCGATTATCGGTGTCCACATTAACATTAAATATGCTTCTAAAGTTACCATAGTTGAAATTTAAAATGCAAAAGGTGATTACTGATTATCATGTCCCCACGAAGACGACGCTGTTCAAAGGTCGGTAAATCCATTATGTTTAGTCTTTCTGTATAACTAGGTCTTGTGCGCCCGAAAGATAGTCTGGTTGATCGACGCTGAACTTTTTCGAGAAGATCTTTATCCCGCACTAGTTCCGGACACCACATAGTTCCACAATACTCCATAATTGGACGAATATAAGCTTTATTTATACGAGTTGAATTATGCAATGACATCCTTCCGAAAGACTTGCTGAGGAGGTACAGCTTACTTTTTGCCTTTTTGGTAATACTAACAACATGTTCGGACCAACTCAAATCTGTAGTAATTGTAACACCGAGATCATTATAAGAATTCACTTCACTTAAGGCGTGACCGTTTGAGAAGTATTTATGTCGCGGATGGTTTTTGCCCATGTAAAGAGCAACACACTTATCTGTATTAAGAGGCAACATCCAGTCTGAGCACCACTTAGAGATCGAATCCAAGTCCTCTTGAAGATTGATATGAGATGATGAATCAGAGAATATTTTCGAGTCGTCGGCATAGAAAACTTTGTTGCATTGAATATAAAATTGGGGGTCACTTGCGTATATTATAAATAAAAGATGACCCAGTACTGATCCCTGCGGAACACCGCTTAATACGGGTTTTTTCAGCTGAAAAACAATTTCCCATTTTCACACAAAATTTCCTGTTTGTTAAGAGTGAGTCAATCCACTCTAGTAGATCACCTCGTATGCCAAGATGTTCCAATTTATACAGTAATCTTCGTTTTGGCACTCGGTCGAACGCTTTCGCAAAATCTAGGTAAATGATGTCTGTCGGAATTTTCTTGTCTAAAGATTTTGTCCATTCATTAACACACCAAAGTAGATTCGTCATTGTTGAACGTCCTTTTACAAATCCATGTTGATGTTCGGGTATTATTTTTTCGATTAATAGAAATTCACTGACATATTCTGATATTATATATTCCATAACCTTACAGATGATTGGTGTAAGGCTAATGGGGCGGTAGTTATTGGGGTCAAGTTTATTGCCTTTCTTGAAAATTGGGGTTACCGGGGCTATTTTCCAGATAGGAGGACATTATTATATACAAAGGATGAGCGAGAGCATTACAACATCTTTTTAGAAGTAAAGTAGAGATTAGATCTAGACCAGGAGATGAGTTGTTTTTTAATTTATGAAGGTGATAATTGTTCTAGTTTTGAGAAAATCACAAAATTCTCAAATTCTACTATAGGGCATGTCCACGTGACGTCACAAACTATTTTGACAACAGCCTGGTGGTAAAACAATAAACAAAGCGTTCAGAACACGTGGTACTTAATGGTTATGCTGATTTATAATGATAGATCGTGTTTGAGTTTAGTTGGTTTTGCCTGAATTGTTTTTTAAAGTTATTTTAATTGTTGAGATTGCATATTTCATAATATATAATATAGGTTAATAGTTGTTTGTTGTTTGATAATCATTGATCGTGTTTATTGTCTTACCACAGGGGTATTGTCAACTGTCAACTGTCGTAGACATGCCCTATAGCGACGATTATACAGCTTCGGCCTTGGGGAATAGTTTTATTCCTCTTGAATTCACTATGTGAACCCTTACTTTGTGGAATCTATTCCCATTACTTATTTAAATGAAACTCGATTATGAAAACGGCCATTCCAATTAAATGTGATAATAGATTTGTTATGTCCCTACTTATAAATAATACTTGAGACTGTACACGGCCTTGAGCAGCCATTTTTCACACTTCTTCCAAGTAGAATATATCAAAAACTTAAGCTCAAGGCTGTATTCAGCTTTGAGTCTCGTTTATAAATGCGGGCATTAGTATAAGTTTGAAAAATTACCGAATTAACAGCAAATATTTCAACTTCTTTCGTAACAATATTTTTCCTCTTGACAGCAACAATACACGTTCCACATCCACCCTCGAGGCACATACGTTTCGTACCAGTCAAACGTAAGAAGTTTCTCAAAAAACTGTTTAAAGTTGTTGTCGGCGAGAACTCACGGGCATTGACTGAAACAATGGAATATTTTAAACCAAGGTGGTGAAGACTATTATTATTGAACGAGCATCAAAATTATTTCGCGAGGGGCTTTGCCCCCAGCGGAATAAGGTGTGAGGCTTATAAATGTCTCCACCTCCGTGGTGTATATACAATTTTTTACACTACTAGCTAAATTTAAGACAAAAATTAAAAATAATTCACAAACGCACAACGAGAAGCATTTGTCCCGTCGTCTAACTGACTAGTACACTATCAGTTTTCGAATTATTATGAACGTACTCGTTATGTCATCAGTCATTTTTGGTTGAGCGCGAATTTCAAACTAATGGCATTCTTATTCAAATAATTTTATCTTGATAGGTAATTTCAAGCAGCAAATATGTTAAAGACAATCTCCTGTGTATATAAAATTATGTTGCACAAGTTTTTGTTGAACTACTATCCCTGAATTCCCAAAATATATGAATTTGTCCATTATTGACCTAGGTTGATAATAAAAAAAAATATTAACGACTAATAGAGAAATTCAATTTCTCAGTTGGCTAGAAGAAGCAATAATCGTCAACTTCACAGCTAGTAGTGGAAACATTATTTTGCGATAACATTGCCGCTTTATTCAAATTATTGATGATAAGTTAATAGCAGGGACCGTAACTCAAAAATTGAGAGAGTGGTTCCCTCTGAAGAACCTGGAGATCTCCATTCATCGAGAATTAATAAGAAATGCAACTCTAGGTTTTGTACCTTTTTGAAGAAGATAACGGGCGGGTTTGAATTTTTTATCATCAAAAATAAATCAAGATCTGCTTCATCTTGTAAAAAAATATAGTGTAGAAGACTCACATAACAATAGTCCGGGGAAATTAGGCCGAAAGTTGTCGTGAAATGGAAGATTTCCACCAGAGATTTCACTCTTTTTAACAAAAGTATATGTAGTATAGACTACTTTCCTGAATTTGTGAGATTCCGCTAGAGCTTGCGATGCAGCTTGCAAGTGTAGCTTTGAACACGTGAAATGCAACAGTAAAAAGTAGGCTCACAGCACTTATGCCACATGTGACCCATTGTAAATCCTTCCGAGGAGTTGTCCTCTCCTAGGTCGTCGTCCATCCTGTCCTTCCCAGGAAGGTGGACAGGTCACTAGGAGACATCCCCATTACTTTTCTTTAAATGAGCACGTAATTACAGAAATATCGAAGGTTTTACGTCGTGCGTGTTCAAGAATCATAACTTTCAAATTAGTTTCTGAGATTTGAAGGGATTGTATCTTTGACAAGTGTATTTAGTATAATATTTTGTTATAAAAATAATTTACCTTCATGGTATTGGTCGTTTACAAAAAATCTCAAATCTTTATATCTGAAACAACAAACAATTATCGATTAAAGTCATCAATTAAGTTTTAGCAATAACGACATCTAATTTTCTAGCGTTTTGGAGGAGGCATTTATTGTTAATGTTTCCTCTTCATCTTCGCTATCCTCTTCGGAGGAATACAAAGAATAATGTGAAGCCTCCACAACTCTTCGTTGAAGACGAAGTTCACTAATATTATATACCTACTCATACTTCCCAACACCAGACCTTTCCTTTGCTTCTTTTAAAGACAGAAAAGAAAAGGTTTCCTGTTACAGAGAAAACTTTGGACTCGCGCGACATTTCTACATTAAAATACGACAAAAATCAGCGAAAAACGAAATTTAAAATGTTTCTTTTGTTGCTTGTTGTGCTACAAAACTACTTTTTATGGTAAAAAGTGCATGAATCTGCTTGTCTATTGTTTATTAACAATTTTAAGCAAAATAATCATATTTTGCACGCAGATAAATAATTTAATTAAAAATTTTGCATACAAAGCATCTATCATTCTTTAAATTTAGTCTTTACTACTTTTGCTGGTCTAAATAAACGGTGACACACTTGTTTAGGTATTATAGCACGTTATTAATTTATTTTTTGTAATTCACCAACATTTCTTCCATTTTTGACAAAAAAGGATATAAATAACTACTGAAAATACTTACAATTCCATCTTTGTAATAGTGCGAGATAAACTGCGTAATAAAACCATTCACTTTTACTATATTTTTTTATGTTGCTTATTATATATAAAATTGGAAATCATATCTCAACGCACGCTCAGCGAAAGTGGGGATTTAAAAACAGAGTAAGTACTTATAGAACTTTTTATGATGCCAATTCAATTGATGGAAAATATTTTGTTAAACATTTGGAACGTTTTCCGAAATAAAAACATCAGTCCAAGTGCCACGTTGGACATTAAATAATATTAGCATATAACGCATATTTAATAATGATATGTTTTAATAAATAAACAAAGTCCATAGAGACGCAATCTTGTATTTTTTAATTCTAAATACATAATTAAATATTTATATGAGGTCGTAAAGTTTTGAAAAACGCATTTTTGCAAGATAAACGGCAAAAGTGATACCACATTTGAAGGATTGTGCATTGTGCCTTTCAACGACATTAACAATAACAAGATTAAAATGTTGCTAGTTATTAATGGGCTTCGACCTAAAAACCTTCACAAAAATTCTCGTTAGTTAAATGGTTGCCGCTTTTGTACAAATGGTAAAATTGTGAATTATTGGCGAAAAATGTATCTTCCGATGAGGTATTCGATCGATTGATGATGTTAGGTACTAATAGTATATTATACACCAGGGTGGTGAAGACTATTATTATTGACCGAGCACAAAGATTATTTCGCAAGTGCCTTTGCCCCGAGCAGAACAAAAGGTGCGAGGTTTATAAATGTCTTCAACACCATGGTGTATATATAATTTTTTCCACTAATAGCAAAATTTAAGACAAAAATTAGAAATAATTCACAAACGCACCACGAGAAGCGTTTAGTCCGTCGTCTGACTGACAGTTTTCGATATATTATGAATGTACTAATTACCTATCAAGATTAAATTATTTAAATAAAAATGCCATTAGTTTAAAATTCGCGCTCAACCAAAAATGACTGATGACATAACGAGTACGTTCATAATTATATCGATAACTGACAGTGTACTTGTCAGTCAGACGACGGGGTAAACGCTTCTCGTGGTGCGTTTGTGAATTATTCTCAATTTTTGTCTTAAATTTGGCTAGTAGTGGAAAAAATTGTATATACACCATGGTGGTGAAGATATTTATAAGCCTCGCACCTTATTTCGCTCGGTCAATAATAATAGTCTTCACCACCTTGGTGTATAATATACTTTCAATGGCTCAGGCTGTTTGGTCACTTCAGGGAGAATCACGTAGCAACCACCAATCTGATCAAAATTGCTGGTTATGCCTTCTGCTTACCTGAGACATCAGCACCAGTTAGGAGAGTGTTTTCTTTGACGAGCTGACGATAGGGGTTTGATGAAGGAATCTTAGGTGAAAGGCTTTATGCCATGTGAAATTAATATCGGATTAGCCTGGAAGAATTTTTACAATAAGATTAAAACCAAAAAGGTACCGTAAGATGGGGTGAATTTGATAGTTGGACGGAACTTCATTCTAACATTCAAATTAGGCGCCAAAAGTAATCCATGATCATCTGGCCAGGGCTCAGTCTAAAGTGAGAGCTTCGAAGAGTATTGTTGTGAGCTCGGTCAGTTCCAAATAAACATTGATATATTTTTTACATAGTCTCGAATATAGTGCTTATATTTAGTGCTAAATCTACTGTGGAAAAAATGTGAGTACGATTATGTCATTACAGAGTTTATTGCCGATTCAATGCTGAATAATTATTTGTTATCAGTAGGATAACCTCAGTTTTCGAGTATAACGTCCAATTTTCACACATTAACATACCACGAGCATTTCCATTTAGTGGGGTCACTTTGATACTGATTTCGGGGTGAAATTGATAGTTATCAAAGTCAACCCACTATTCATAGATGTACTGAGATTTATCTAATGGTTCGAATAAAATAATATTTCTTATTACAGAGTAGATTCAACAAAAATCATGAGGCGTACTTACAAGCGTAAAGTAGGTGGCAGGCACTACAAAGATTATAAGGAAGAAACACTTGAAGAAGCCTTAGAAAAAGTGGTCAATGAAGGATGGTCTCTAAATAGGTCATCAAAAGAATTTGGTGTTCCTTTTGGAACATTATATAATAAATATAAAGGTATGCATGGTAATAAACATGGTGGACAAACAGCGTTTACCAAAGAAGAGGAATATGCTATCATCAAGTCTGGGGATTTCCATTAAGCATAGAAGACGTTCAGATGGTGACAAAATCATTTTTAGATCGTCAAGGGCGACAAATAACAAGATTCAAGAACAATACACCTGGACGAGATTGGGTTTACTTTCTTTTGAAAAGGCCTAATAATATGTACTGACACAGCGTCTAGCGTCGAACATCAAACGTTCACGTGCAGCGGTCTCGAAGGAAGTTATCGATGAATATTTCAGGAACCTGAATCTCAGCATCGAAGATGTACCACAATCGAACATATTTAATTATGATGAAACCAACATGGTCGATGATCCGGGAAGAAAGCGTTGGTTGTATCGGAGAGGTAAAAAGTATCCAGAAAACATCATAAACCATTCTAAATCAGCAATAACTGTCGTGTTTTGTGGCTCTGCTTATTATTACCACCTTACATTATATATAAATCAGAACACATGTGGGATAGATGGACAGAAAATGGCCCTAAAAGGTATTCCATGTTGTGCTGAAAGATGCTGTAATTCCGGTTCAAGATACTGGGTGTCTCATTATATTCTGACTGTTTTCAAGAGCTTATATCTTCGAAACGGTTCTAGATAATAAGATGCGGTTTCCACAGTTAGGTTTAAAATTACCGTGAGTTTTGTTGTGACACATTTATATAAATGGCGTACTTCCGGTTTACCCGCTAGAAATGTGGCGTATTTTCAGAATACAGTAGATGTATTTTTTTCAATGGGACACCCTGTATATTAAGCAATTTCTTGAAAGACGCATATTTTTACTTTTTATCGGTACCTTAAAGTTTAAAATCAGTGCACAGAAAGCGAAGTTAGATAACTTTATTTGGGATACTGTAATGATTCAGATATCTTATTAATAAATAATAATCAAGGAGGCGTTAATATGTCACATCACAAAAATATTGCGATCATTGACAGAACGTCACATTGTGTTAAAACCAGTTGTAACAAGATGGTATTTTGAACCAAAATGTTTGCTTTCAACAAGACGGGGCTCCACCCCATTATTCCAACATAGCAAGAGAATCTGTTAACCAACAATTTGGAAATAATTGGATTGGTAGGACTGGTCCAATAGAATGGGTTCCAAATTCCGCAGACCTGACTGTCCCAGATTTTTTTGTATGGGGATTTGTGAAAGATAGAGTCTACAACCCGATGCCTGCTACTATTGAGGAATTAAAAAATAACATACGGCAGGTAATGGAAAATATTCCTCTTGAAATGCTGAAGGCACCATTTGACAACTTGGTTCGATTCCACAAATGTATAGACCAAGAAGGAAGACACATCGAACATTTGTTTTAGAGTGCCCTGAAACATGCTTCTATTTGTTTTAAAGTTCCAACTTTATATCTAAATCATTACAGTATCCTACCTAGTTAAAGTTATCTAACTTCGCTTTCTGTTCGCCGATTTTAAACTTTAAAGTACCGTTATAAAGTAAAAATATGCGTCTTTCAATAAATTGCTAAATATACAGGGTGTCCCATTTAAAAAATTACATCTACTGTATTCTGAAAATACGCCACTTTTCTAGCGGGTAAACCGGAAGTACGCCATTTATATAAATGTGTCACAACAAAACTCACGGTAATTTTAAACCCAACTGTGGAAACCGCATCTTATTATCTAGAACCGTTTCGAAGATATAAACTCTTGGAAACAGTCAGATTATAATGAGACACCCTGTACAATAGAACAAAAAATGGATGGATTGAAGCAAGCTGTTTCACTGATTGGTTCAAGAGCTCTTTCTTACCTCACGCTATAAGGTTACCAGGAAAAAAAGTGCTCATTGGAGATAACCTTTCATCTCACTTCACTGACGAAGTGTTACAACTCTTTCAAGAAAACAATATTGCATTTATTTGCCTACCTCCTAATTCTACGCACTTGACGCAACCTCTAGATGTTGCGTTTTTTCGGCCATTAAAATCAGCATGGAGGTCGGTATTGTTGAAATGGAAAATGGAAAACCCAAAATTATCTTCCTTGAAGAAGGAGGAGTTTCCAATGTTGTTGAAAAATACTCTAGATAAAATGAATGAATCGGTCAACCATGCAGGTGATGCAATAGGACACAATTTGAGAAGCGGCTTCGAAGCGACTGGCGTGCATCCATACAATCCAGAAAAGGTATTGAATAAAGTCGAAGTCGTTAGGCCGTAAATATAGGTGTCACTGGCTCCTAAAATTTCTAGTCCAGCCGCTTCCCTGGCTAAAAAATCGGCAATGCGATTACCTTTACTCCTGTCGTGCCCTTTAACCCACCTCAGGATAATATTGTTATCTGCCGAGGCGTTAGCTAAATGATTGTGTCATTTATTATTACCCCTGCGTTTTAGGTTCCTAATTGATAACCATTTATTCATAGTATTGAGAATAAACTACCCTCTAAAATCTCGCCAAGGGTGTATGTATTCTTCCCCCATTACTTTTATTTATAAGGATGCGCTGGGCACGATCTTATTTGCACCCGTGTGTCATGCAAGCGAGTAACTCTGCTTGAGAACGAAGAAGATCTGAAACAAAGGATTCGTGAAGAGTTTAGATAGCGATTTACTTAATCTAAAGTGTGCTTGGATTGTTGAAGTGTATAAATAGAAAATAAGTACGCAAAAAGTTGGCATAACGCTCAAGTTTGAGAAAAACCTACATTACTGCAAGCCTATCACAAATCCCATTGAAGGCGATAAGCAGCAGAAATTGATAAGCAGTATTCTAGCGATCAGTAATGGGACTCTGCCATATATATTTATTCCTCTATGCTCTAGAATTCTACTGGTCTCCTTTTACAATAGATTACTATTATTCCAGCAAAGACAAAATGATGTTCTTTATCTATGTATTCCAGTCGACATCAGTCGAAATTCGCACTTTGAATACTGTCGACAAATCTTCTTCTTTGTATTCCTGACTCATTACTATTTTTTATGAAGAAATTATCGGAAAAAGACGTGTAAATACTGAATAAAGGCGGTATTGTGCAGAGTCCCACCAATATTGTCAATTGTTTGATATGCAACCTAAGTACCTATCAACATTGTCTAATATATTATATTAGACAATGCTATTATCAACCAAGAAAAATGTTGCTGGATAGGAAGTATAGTTGTATTACAAACTAACAATTTAAAAAGAAGAAAACTGTTGATCGGTGCTTGTCCTTAGAGCCAGTCAGCCACTGCTTAGCTTTGAATATTCAAAGGTGTTTATTTCTCTATGGTGTTTAGTATTCACAGATAATACACCCCCTGTTAGTATTTTTAACCAGTATTTTAGAATTTTGAATAATAAATAAGTTTAATAGTAAAGAAACTTTCTTTTGAAAGTAAAACAAATGGTAAGAAGACGAGTTTTTTGTATAATATTATGTATATGTATATTTTTCAACAGTTTGATTTATAAAATTTTGGTGAGCTACATCAAAACATGTTATTACTGGTAGGCTAAAATGATAGATATATAATAAATAAATACAGTTAAATATACATTAGGTACTTATGCTTAATAATACTTATCATTGTTCACCATTACTTTGTAAACTATTTTGAACTTTTTCAGGTTCCCATAAATCCAACAATGTCCTGTTAGGATCCCTGTTAAAACTCTTTGTGCAGTTTTA
Organism: Galerucella tenella; assembly: GCA_910591685.1. Taxonomy (NCBI): domain Eukaryota; kingdom Metazoa; phylum Arthropoda; class Insecta; order Coleoptera; family Chrysomelidae; genus Galerucella; species Galerucella tenella. The sequence continues at coordinate 88,873 of CAJUYH010000202.1, read as the reverse complement.
TTTTGACTTGTGCATTCATTAGATCTCAACAGGTTGTAGTCACCCAGCAGAATATTTGATTGTCTAAGCCCTACTAGATATTTCTAATAGTCAGATTTTCTCTTTTTTTTGGCTTTGCCTATTTCTTCCCACATTACATTGGAGCTGATACCGCAATAGGGTTCAGGCCCCCAGAAAGGTATTTCAGTCGCTCTGTCCCTCAAAAAGTGTTTCTTTGCTATCTCATTTCGTTCTATTCCAGTGTGTCCTGGAATCCACAGTAAGTTTATTGTTCTTGTCTAGTTCATTGAGTTTGCCATTTCCTCTTGAAATAAACTTGGGGTTTCTCCCAAGCCCATACACTCCTATCCCAGTTCATTCTATTGCTTTTGAGCCGTCTGTGTACCATTGAATGGTATTCTTTCCAAGTCTGGTAATGGTATTTGGATCCCATTCCTTTTTGTTGCTTAATTCCCTAATGAATTTTTTTGAAAAGTTATAATTTTTCATCATCATCTTGTGGCATGTCTGATTTTTAAGAATTGAAGGGGAGGTTTTTTTAATGATTTGGTATTTTGATCTTTCTGCAAAACTTTCCACCACCATGTGCTGTGGTGCGAAGTTGAGAATCACATCTATTGCTGCCAATGGGTATGTTCTCATTGCTCATGTAATGCATTCTAAGTAAGATAAATCTCAATGAGCCTAATTACAATACCTACTAGACACCAGAACTAACATGTTATTTAACTCGTTAGTGAATGTTATAAGAAGTAATGATTTATGTAGATCATGTTGCTTGATTTTTTATAGTCTAATGCTTATTTAGAATATTATGTAATCAATTTGGTTGTATCATTAAGAGTTTTATCATGTGTTTCTTTATCAAACCAAATAAATCAGTGTCAAAAGTGATAATGTGACTGTTTATTTATGCTAACAATTTTTAGTTTTTTAAATATTTCAGTTGGGTAATTGCAAGAAAAAGAGAAATGGATATTACCAGTTATCTATATTTACAACATCCCAAAATTACTGTCAGCTTAAAATGATTGCAAGAAGCATAAAAAGGAAAATGAATCCAAAATTATCACTATTTATAATTCTTAGACACATTACCGAAACATATAAAAAAATTGTATCAGCAGTTAACTCTTATATAGATAAAAAAATTATAGAATTGCTCGATATGGTAAGTCAGTATTCACCTATTAATTTTTTTAATAGTATGTAACTGTCAAGAGTTTCAGCTGTAGAGATTATTAGAAAATTATTACTCCAATAAAATGTAGAAACCTTTATTTTTGTCAGCCAGAATTCCTTACATGATGTCTGTATACTGGTGCTAGACATCACATATAAAATTTACTAATTTTTAACAAAGGGTTTCTAAATAATTCAACAAATAGAATTGTTTTAAATGTTTAGTTGCGCCATCTAACGCTCGATCTACGATTATTAAATTAATGTTCATCTTTTTCTCTGTTATTGGGAAGTGACCAATTGAGTTACGTCGACTGGTGGTAAAAAATCACACTAGTAAAAGTTAACACGCAATAGGTGCAATTCTGTAAGCAAATGTTAAATTTTAACGCACAGTTAAAATAAGACAATCTTCCAACCCATTTTTGCTAGTCTGTATGCATATTAAGTTTTAAAGTATTAAAGGAAAACTCTTTATTGGATACCATACATGTTAAAATTTGAATCATAATCTTGACTATGTATAGATTAAAACATTTATAATAGCGTAAACTTTGTCAAATTTAACGGCGAACCGTTAATTTTTAACCACTACTTATAGAATTGACCCTATAAAACCGTTAAGATTTCAAGATTTAATATGTATAGGTGAGTTTGAAAAATCCTCTGTCCTATCCCAACTTTTAATTTCTATGGCCTAGACCACAGTAATGCGCAGACGCCATAGCTTTATATTATTTTCTATTGTGCTGGATGAGACTGAAACATATGATATATTAGAGCGCTTTCAGACGAGACACTTTGTGGCCGGCCTAGTGTCTGAAAAGAATCGCGCGTCTGAAAATACATTAATATACGCATTCATCTGTGTCTCCTGTGAATGCGTCCACTTATATTAATGTATTTTTAGCCGCGTGATTCTTTTCAGATACTAGTGGCCGGCCACGAAGTGTCTCGCATAGAGATGTCTCGTCTGAAAGCGCTCTTAGCCAATCGGAAGAGGACTAACAGCTGATGAAGTTAAGGAAATAATCTGACAGTTTTATAAACCAGTAGGGTGTTTTTAGCGAGCTACTGGTTATAACCCAGCGGTAACAGACGGTTATTAACGTTTTAAAACAAGAGTGGGGGGCTAGAACCACTGCCAGTCACCCATCTACAAATATTGACTATGGTAACTGAAGTTAATACGGCGGTCACTGATTTGAAATTGAACGGTATTAACTTTTTATAACCAGTCACAAGCTAAAAAAACCTTGATGTGAAAATTATAGTTAGGTTGAGACCACAGAACACACGCAAGGGTTGAGACTAAAATAGGACAAAGAATTTTTTATAAACTCTCCATATCTTATAAGGGATTCTTACATCAAACCCATAGGTACCGGTACTGCATATTTTCTCTAAATTGAAAATTTTATTTTCCGCCAAGTTTTTTTGGGTGACGTATATGTGATTTGTTTTAGATTTTGCCTCACGATTATTTTGGATCGTCGCAAAATAGAAAACATTTTTATTTTATTGTCAATAGAATAACAACCCAGTCTCGAGGAGAATGTGTTTTTAAATCCAGCTTATATAAGGGCTATAATCTAGAATGTATGAAATGGCTACAAGAAGCGGAAACCGATTCAAAACGACAAAAACAGGTTTTATACCACACCAATTGGTACATTCTGGAAAATATTGTGAAACCATTAATAAGGAATTTTTACTATTGCTTGAGATCAATAAAAACCTACGAAATCAAATTTGTACCTTTCAAACAGTGGAACATATTTCAGGTAACAAAAAATTGTCATTGATTCTAAATAACCCGATAATGAGGTGTTAAACCTAACACCTGTGATGCACAAAATCATAATGGGGAATCAATTATTTTTAATGTTTTTATTCTAACAAGGTTTTTATATCGATTTGAAAGTACACTTTTGGATGATTTCAATATTTCGCCATTTATGCCGTGGCGTGAAGTATAGGTTATGCAAGATTCAGACTAAGTACAGAGGGAATCATTAAAAAAATCCACCTCCTCACTTCTTAGAAATCAGACAACCTGGGACATGCCACAAGACGGTATGATGAAAAAGTATAACTTTTCAAAGAAATTCGTTACGGAATTAAGCAACAAGAAGGAATGGGATCCAAGTACCATTACCAGACTTGGAAAGAATGCCATTCAATGGTACACAGACGGCTCAAAAGCAATAGAAGGTACTGGGATAGGAGTAACCAAACACTCCAAAAGCTTGGGGAAAACCCCAAGTATCTTTCAAGTAGAAATCCACGCCATAAGAAAGTGCGCCCACTTCAATATTGATAAAGGATACAGAAAACAAAGGGTTATCATAATGTCGGATAGTCAAACGGCCATTAAAGCACTGAGCTCTTGTGTAATCAGCTGCAAAATGGTGTGGGAATGCCTGGACAAACTCAATAAACTAGGCGAAAACAATATAGTCACCTTACTAAGGATTCCAGGACTCACTGGAATAGAAGGAAATGAAATAGCAGATGAACTAACAAAGAGGGGGACTGAAATACCTTTCTGGGGGCCTGAACACTTTTGTGGAATCAGCCCCAATGTAATATTGGAAGGAATAGGTAAAGCCGAGAAAATCTGACCATTGGAAAGATCTAGTAGGGCTTATACAATCTACTGGGTGACTAAAACCTGTTGAGATCAAAGGAATGCATAAGTCAAAGTAAAACTGCGCTAAGAGTTTTAACAGGGATCCTAACGGGACATTGTCGCCTGAATGGGCACCTGAAAATGCTCAAAATAGTGGAGGAAGAAGAATACAGATTTTGTGGCATGGAAGAACAAACCTCTATCCACATACTTTCCAACTGCAAAGCACTTGAGAATCCCAGAGCACAGCACCTAGGAGATTACTGAATAGAAGAGGAATATTTACCTAGGTTGAAGCCTGCAGACATCCTAAAATTTATGCTTTTGTTGGATCACGCATTTGAATCGTCATCTCAATTCTCTTCAATAGGGCATGTCCACGACAGTTGACAATACCTTGGTGGTAAAACAATAAACCATAGACATGATGAAGAATTATCAAACAACAAACAACTATTAACCTATATTATATATTATTAAATATGCAAGCTCAACAATTAAAATAACTTTAAAAGTACACTGAAGCAAAACCAACTAAACTCAAACATGATCTATCATTATAAATCAGCGTAACCTCACTATTAAGTACCACGTGGTCTGAACGCTTCGTTTATTGCTTCACCACCAGGCTAGTTTGTGACGTCACGTGGACCTGCCCTATTAAGCATTTATGCTTTTTTCAAGCAAATCAGATCGTAAAATTTAAAAAGTCGCTCAAAATATGGATTGTTTGAGTGAAAATAGAAATTTTCCATGCCCAATATCTCGAAAGGGGTGCATCTCATGAACACCTGAAAGAGGGCTTTCCGTTTCAAAAACTGGCAATTACTATCACACAATTGATCTTACCTAACAATGTCTTTCAATGGTTAATATTGTATTTATATTTTCAGGCGAGAGTGTTTAAATCGCTTATCGAAAAGAAACATCTAATACCGGGCGATTTTTCTAACCCTAGAGGGAGTCTGCAATTATATCCGAGAGGTGATCTAAACCAACAAAAGTATCGCCCCATTGTACGTTTAAATCCATTACAACCAGCGCAAAAAATTAAAATCATCAAGCTGTTGAAAAAAATACGACAACTATCTTTATTTTTCAGTAAATCGTCGTCGATCAAGGAACATATTTTTTGGAAAAAATGTACGGAAATTATTGGTGACAAAAATTTGTGCGGCATCGCACTCGACATAGAAGATGCTTACGGTAACGTAAATATCGGTAAATTGTGTCAGGTGATAGCTGAATCTAAAATCGACCTAGAAGATAAACGTTTCCTCATCAGTCATATACAAAACCAACAGGTTAAATTCAACAACAAAATATTCAAATGGTCTCATGGGCTTCTACAAGGCGACCGACTGTCCCCTGGTCTGTCCAATTTGTATCTTAGCGTTTTGGAACGGGAAAATTTGACCAATTTCATGCAAAGTTCTTACCGGTTACATCGCGTGGTCGACGACTATTTATTTTGCACCACTGATATCACAGAAATTGAGTCGTTTCAAAATACATTTAGTAAATATTTTCCGATAAATGAATCGAAAATTCAAACGGCAAACGTAAATGATAAATCTGAATTGATTTACTGCGGAAAATCGATTAATTTTAAAACCAAACAGATTAGTAAACATTTCGATGCTAACGAGACTTGCTTAAGACACAAATTCAAACTTTGGAGTGATAAAGTACCGAAGACAAAAGCTGAAATTATAAACGCCGCTGTGAGCTTTCGCCGGACATACCATTATTTTAGGTATTTAAAATATTCTCGTGACCCGGAAATCGTTTTAACGCAATATTTTAAAGGAATGACGTATGTTGCTTTTAAATTTGATATGACGGTTCGCGCAGTAGCGGATTTCAAACAGAAATCGTCAGATATGCCCTATTTATTGCGTTCAATAAAAAATACAATTACCGTGCACGCAAAAAAGACGTACCACTATTTGGGTGGCACATTTAATTTTGGTTTATTACGATTTATTGCTAGGAATGCTTTTATTATAGTTTTGAAAAAGAATTTATGTTTTTATAAAGATATCATTGACACTTTGCAAGTGAAGAAAAACCTGTTTATTAATTTAACGGGCGAACACAAGTATTTCGCAAAAATATTCACAAAAATTCCCAAGGAATTCGAAAAAATTGAAATGAAGAGGGTATCGAACATATAAAATGCTGTCGACGTATTTGTTTTATATATAAAAAGTGGCAGTTTGTATTTTAAAGTGTTTTATCACATAAATCCTTTTAGAATTCAAAATATTATTGGAACTTTAGTTCCTTATTTTAGGCTGGAGCGAGAGGAAAATCTGACCGTTACGTTACTTGGAGCGAGAGGGGCAAGGCCGTCTTAAACTTTGCTGGGGCCCATGGGCACACAAGAATTTGGGGCTTTTTTGGAAAGTAAAATAATCGAATTATAATAACATTTTTTTACTAAGTATCACCATTTATCATAGGTAATCAAATGCAGTATGATATAATATATCATTAATGCTGCTGGTTTTTTTTGGTTGCATTTACGATAACGGTTTCTCCCGGAATTTCGGTCATTTGGGGCCCCCTGAGAGAATGGGGCCTTGGGCACGGCCCCTTGTGCCCTTATGGTGAAGACGGTATTGGAGAGGGATCGCGACGCAAAAGAACCGTTACGTTACGTTATCTGCCTTGAGCGCATGGGCTCTCCGCAGGCTCAGAGCTAGTCTCTCGGCGCAAAACATTGATTGTGAGCATACATTGTATTATTAATTACAGTTAATAGTTTTCTAGCTTCAATATTAATTAAATTATATAATTTTTAGAAATTAGTGAAAGTGTATAGAGTGTATATATAATATAACATAAGTGCAAAGTGAATATTTTGGAAAGTACATCTCATATTTCAGTTTGAAGATTTGAATACTTACATGTACTTTGTGCCAATCAACTTAATGATAAGATTTTTATAATTAATACTATTGTATATTTTCATATATTAATATGTGTTTATTTATTGATTCAAAAAATTTGATTAAAGCTTAAAAGGAACTAAAGTTCCTACCGTGTGTCCCGCGACACGCTCTACTTTTTTTATTGTTAAAATACCCTAACGATTAACGAGAATAACTTTAAAAATGAGCTGTTTTGGCAGTTATTTACAGACCCTAGAAACGTTCATTTATGGGACTGTAATTCCCAATTTCACCAACCATTTCCTAAAGTTAGGTAATACCTAAATCAGATTTTGGAATTGCTAAGTGAAATTTTCGTTTTACCACGCGCTAAGAACACAGTGACCACAGTGTACTCTGTGCTAAGAACCTGAGAGTGACAATCATGACTATCATGTTTAGGCGTTTTTTAGCGCATAGTGAAACGTAAATTCTATTTTGTCATTCCAAAATCTGATTTAGGTATTACCTAACTTTAGGAACTGGATGATGAAATCGGACATAAGTGAAATTTAGATGCATTTTCATGCAGTCGCTGGTAGCCTAGTAGTTACCTACAAATGGAATCGTGGTTAAAATACAAGTATTCAATATAATGTTTTATTATTAATCCATGTGTTTATTCCAAAACGCCAACCTAAATAAGGTGCCTTTACTTCAAGACATTTGATAGGTGACGTGTCATTCAATATGGCCTTGACTTGATTTATGACATACCCAGTACAAAAAAACTAACATGAATAGCTTACTAACGCATGTGCAATAATATCTATGGTTCGTCATATTTGGACCAACCGCATTCGAATGACAAATGACGTCATTAATCATCCGGTTCGAGATCTTGACCATAGACAAATAGAATTTTACCGGTTGCCTTCTACAGTACTATTACTACCAGTCGGCAGCAGTCTCACTTTCTCGGGAGGAAGAGATATCGATTGAAGTTAACTTTGTGGAAAAAACTGGTTTTCGAGTTTGGATAGTTGTTCTCATGTATTCGCGAAAACGA